>MNCI01030691.1:0-85777 GCA_015680685.1 Gnetum montanum | reverse complement strand
CATTTTTTGAAATTAATTTTATTTAATTATTTATGTAAATAATAAGAAATTTTGTTACACTAAGTTTCTCTATTGAATTTATGCTTTCAATTGATAATTTTTATTCATTTCATGACTATTTGGTAAGTTAATAAATCACGGTTAAACCCAAAAACTTTGGGTTTCTTAGCATATTTATTAGTTATTTATAGAGGTGTTACACTTAACTTTTGCATATAATCAATAAAGTGACAAAGGGCTTCAACTTCAAAAGGGATAAAATCTACTTTTAAAAATAAGATATCATAGGAAGTCTTCATTTTCACTTAAAATTTACATACAAGAAATTGTTGTTTATATGCTCTAATTTTTCAAGTACAAGTATATTGTATTATGTTACTATTTAATTAAAAAAAATTAAAAGAAAGAAAAAATATAATTGAAATCATTTTCTCATTGTTTTATAATTATATATAAGTACAAGGTTACATGTTTGAAGTACATTTACATTGTGAAATAGTTTGAATTCTTTTATATCCTCTCCTCTCCCACGCAGACCTTTACACTCGATGTACCTTCATTTTCAGAAAAACTATGATTTATTTCAATACAGTTAGTATTAAGGCATCTACTTCTAGCTGATTCACAACTCGTACTTCTCAAACTTATGATAATGGTTGATACGCAGATGTAAACATGCTTTATAGTTGATGCACTCAAGCTTATACTGTAGCTGGCTGGTTTGCCTGCAGATAGTTACATTTTGGCTGAGATGAGGTTACATATGTCGGTGAGATGAAAGGCAAAGGTAGAGGGTCTCAGTCTCAGGCTCACACTGCAAAGAAATTAATATTTTAATCAATTCCTTCTCCCAGAAAGGAGAATGCCTCAACTTAGAATGGCGAAGGCCGCAGAGAAGATCTCTGCAATTTCATAATGGGTAAACCCCGACTGAAAATCAACACGGTCATAGGAGTATGGAAAACTACATCTGCTTTGGCGAAATTACATACGTTGGTGAGATGGTTAGTCAAAGGCCGTCTCAAGCTCATACTCCAAAGAAATTAATATTAAGAAATTAATATTTTACTGAATTCATGCAGAATATTCCCTTATCCCAGTATTTAACAGAAAAGAGAATGGCTCACACAACTTAGAATGGCGCAGGCCACAGAGAAGATCCTGCTGCAATTTCATGGTGGGTAAATTCAGACTAAAAACCAAAACGAGCGATCTAATGGTAGTATGGAAATCTGCATCGGATTTAGCAAAAATTCGCTGCTCCTGCACGCAATGGTGGGTGCCGGTACAGTGACGGTAAACCAGAAAACAAGGCAAAACCTTCGCAGCATGCTGCACTAAATTAATATGCGCATCTCTCCGTGTAAAAACTCAAAATGGATGGTGCAAATTGCAAAATATGAAGTTCCTAAGAAACTGCATTTGTGGAAATATCCCTGTTTGGCTGATTATGCCTAATGGGCTATAAAAGTAGCAAAGTGCACGTAATTGCTTAGCTTCCAAGAATTGTAGGACTGGTAGTCACGAAAGTTACAGAGATACAGAGTAGGATGATGACCCTTAATAAGTTTATGCCTTGCCTCTTGATGCAATTCTTGTTGCTGCTCAGCAGCAGTATTGCTCTGGATTATGCTGTTGTTGTTGCTACTACTATGGCTGAATCTGGTATTGATTCCTGTCCTGATGATGTTTTGGGTTCTACTGTTGTGATTGATTCTGGATCTTATTTTTCTTCCGATGAAATAGCCCCTCATCTCAAAGCAGAGGTTTCTGTATCTGGTATTGTTGTTATGGCTGAGCCTGGGTATTGTTCCAATGAAATACTAGTCCGCCATGGTAGAGCAGAGGCTCCTGTTATGGCTGGTTCCGAGTCTTACTCTTGTTCCTCTCCTTAAATATCCCCCATAGCAAACCACAAACTCCTGTCTCTGGTGCTGCTATTGTGGCTGGTTGTGATGTCATAGCACGTGCCTCTCTTTTCAACTCTGTTACCGTGGCTGATTCTGATTCTGGGTCTTAACTCTTATCCCAGTGAAATAGGCTGCCATGGCAAAACACATGCTTCCGCTCATGACTTTATCGTTATGGCCCATTCTCGTTCTTATTCCAATGAAACAGGCCACCATGGCAAAGCACAAGTTTCTGCTTCTAATTTTATTTTGGGTTTGACTCGCTTCTTATCTCTCAAAAGCAATAGGGACTTCTCATCGCCAAATGCAGGCTTCTGTTTCTGTGTCACAGGAAATTGCCCAGAGCAGCGGCAACAGTAGGAGCCCAAAAACAAGGAAGCTTCTTTAGAAGGGAGAAATTGCCAGGGGAACTACCCTTGTTTGCCCAAAACCATGCAAGATCCATAGTCTTATTTATTCTTTCAAAATCATACTTCCTAGGGTAATAAGCGGTCGGATTCATAGTCTTATTTATTCTTTCAAAATCATACTTCCTAGGGTAATAAGCGGGCGGATTCAAAATAAAGGAAAGTATATTATTTGTAGCTAAGATTGTTTTCCTTTCATCTGCTTAGGGTATTACATAAATGCTGTTTGCAACTTTCTTAAAAAAATATGTTAAAGGCTTTGTAACCATCCAACAAATTTTCTTGAAATATAAGTTTTTTTTCTTTATAGTATGATCTCTAAAACTTGTTGATCATCTTCAAATTTGATATTGAATTTTTCAATTTATAAAATGAAATGAAGCTTTACTACATCTGAAGACCCATAAAATAAAGAGAAATTCTACAAATTGACTAAGCACCGATGGATCCATCCAAAACAAATCAAGTACCCTTGTTGTTGCTTTAACATTATAAAGTTGTCTGAAATGAGTAGTCATATCCTTATTGCTGTAACATTAAAATATTATCTCAAATTAGTCACACTAGAAAAAAACATATGTAACTCATCTTAAAGTGCTCCTGGCCTATACAATCTACAAATGCATTTTTTTGGTGAACCAATCTTCCACTTTCAATTCTAAGATGATGACAACTTAAGAGAAGCTTGATCCTAAGATGATGACAAGTTAAGAAAAGCTTGTTGATAGTATTTCCATACTAAATAGAAATAACAAAAATTTATAAAAACACTAAGTAATTTCCTTAATAATAATTTCTGAACTCAAGGTACTAAAGGGTACTTTTAAGAATATATATGATATATCCTTTCAAATCACCGAAACTCCTAATGTGGTAAATGTGTAGCAGTGGTACAGTACCACTTTATTCTGTCCCATACGTCTTAAGGATTCGTTGTTCCACTTTACCTTGCTTTTGAAATACTAAAATCACTGGAATCATAATACTTCAAAGCATTTCTTAAGGGTTCTTTAGTTTCCTGGTCACTTAATAATGACTTATTATTAATGAACGGTTTTGGTGTTTTGGGTGCTGAGTACTTTAATGGTTCATGATGCAAAATGTTACTCCTACTAGAGTAGATTCTTGGCCAGTGTATCAACATTCTGGGAAACTACATCAAACTAAGAAGATAGAATCCAGGGAAAGATGCCACGAATTTTAAAAAGGGATAGCAGCAATAAAACAAATAAAAGTATTCAGAGTAAGCCATCTTGGAATCAAGGTCCACAAACGAATTGTTGATGTCAACCTCACCCATGCTAGAGATGGGGCCATGATTAATACTTTTGATCCTACCAAAAAAAAATATTGTCAAACTTCACAATTTCTATATAATTTTAAAATTATTTTAATGGTGTAAAGGACCCAAATATTAATTAATCAACAATACCATGGACATGTTAGTGTGGGATTCACAAGTTTTAGGAAAATATAGAATGAGAAAATTATTTTTATTTGAATATCATAATGGAGACTTTAATTTTAATTGTCATTCCTTTTAATTTGCAATGCACTAGTAGAATGGGATCTTTACAGGTGAGAGTTAAAAAAGATAGATGTTTTAAAATTTTATCTGAAAAAAATAGAGATCTGTGCAACAATTGTAGCATTGAAAATAAAAATCACATTTTCTTGCAATTTCCAACACATTTGAACATATTAGATAAATATAAAATACCATAGTTATAAATTTGGTAGACTTGTTTTGAATGTTATCCACTGACATTTTTAATTTTCTTAATGATAATTTTCAAAACATATATTAAGTATATTTCTATTATTTTCTACTAAAGATAGTCAAGTCAAATCCAGGCAACTCACAGCAATTACATGGCTACGGTTACGCCAGTGCACTCGTGGAAACATGGTCATAATCATGATGGGGAGTGATGGGCAAGCGTTACATGGGGTGTGGTTGTACCAATGTAGTGAGAATCATGGTGAGAGTTACATAACATCCTGGATGATGGGCATTCAAAGAAAGTGGGTGGCATGATTGTGCACGTGGATGGTAGTGGCTATAAAAATGGTGGAACAATGGTAGGCAAGTGGTATGCGAGCCTTCTCTCTCACTGTCAGCACCAGTCAAGATGCTGATAAGCATTGGGTGACGGTAGGCAAATCATCTATTTTGGGTTGAAGCCTTCTTTCTCTGTACTACAGCGACATGGTGGCATATGGATCGAATGGTGGCAACTCTATCCGATAGTGATTAAGGCCTCCCCTCATTTCGGCAGTGCATTCCAGTGGCCTTCTCTCTCTGGCGTGACTCTCGACGATGGTCGATTTGATGAACAAAAGGGTGATTGCAGTGACACACTCCAACGTGAAGACCAGGCACCCGTGCATGTGACACAGTAAAAAACAACAATGCATAGTAGACACCGTACATGCGTAGCAAGCAATGAGCGGCATAACGAATGCATGGTGTAGTGAACGGCAGCACCACAAGCGAACAACATTAGCAACTGCAACAGGTGCATGTAGTGACGTTGTAGGCAGTGCCATCAATAGCAGCATCAACAGAGGTCTTCCTCTTAGCAGGAGGTGGGGGTAGATCTTGGGCTAGCCTCTCCTCACTCATGGTGGACTGCTATTGTAAGTGGTCTCTCTTTCTTCCCTCCCCTTCTCACGTCACAACAGTGACACGTTCTAACGGCATACATGATAACAGGCAGTTAGTGGTTGATCAAAGTAGATCTCTCTCTCTTCCTTTAACTATTTCTCTCTCTCCATCTTCAGTAGGGTTTTCCCATGTTAAGCAAGAAAGATCAACCTCCTTTCCTAACAACTTTGATTATTTTAGGAAAAAATGTATATAATTATTTGATGGATTCTAGTGCAATTGTTAGTATCATGCCACTTCATCTATGTAAGGCTTTAGGAGCACAAATGATACCACAAACAAACAGTATGATTCAACTCAATTGATTCTGCAAACCTGTAGTGGGGTCATTAAAAGAAGTGAAAGTGTAACTTAAACAATGCCCTACATTTAAATGTTACATGGGTATCTTAGTAGTTGATATGTAACCCACTCATGGTGTGCTCTTATCTAGGACTTTTGGAGCCAAGTTTTGGGGTTTCTTTAGATCAGATTTCTTAAAACTATTAATCCTTATCAAAGGATAGTCTAAATATATGATTATACAAAGAGAACCCTTTTTTAAACAAGTGTTAACAGCTTTCAATCAATAGAGTAAATATTTGGGAAATTAAAATACCAACCTTTTTGTTGGAGTGGTTGAGTTAGCACTTGGCGAATATTTGATGAATTGATGATATAGGTGAAACTCCAAGCATAAACCCTTTTACGTACATGTATTTTACCCAATATTATCAATCTTTGAGACATTGTAAAAAACTGTATGAAGATACTTTGCGATGCCATCAACATGATGGATGAACTTTTTTTTTGATGACCCACCACTATTAGGAAATGATAAGGACATAAGTAAGATTCTAATCAATAAAATATTAGAAGATGTGCCAAATTTTGATGATGATCATCATTACCTTGATAAGAGAACCAATTTTTTAGATTTCACTAACTTAAACAGTTGGTTACTAAGAGTGGATGGTGCCTCTTTCAAGAAAGGATGTGGAGCAAGAATAATGCTTATACCTCCTAGCAAAGCTCCTATTCTTAAAGCCATCAATTTTACACAACCTATGACTAACAACAAGCACTTATACATGGGATCAAGCTAGCTCAATACTATAACTTATCCAAACATAAAATCTATAGTGACTCCCAACTACTAGTAAACCAAGTGAATGTAACCTCTGATAATAAAGATGTCATCATAAAAGCATATAAAGCTTATATTCTTGAACTTTTTAAAGACTTCAAATATGTAATCGTTGAACATATACTAAGAGAAGAAAATTACATGCCCAATGCACTAGCCCAAATGGCCACCACCTTGAATGTCCTATTTAAGCACAATGCTTGGGATTAAAAATTTATTATTGCAAAATTGAGGTCCTATTCTATCCCTGATAATGTCTTTTCCTTTCAAGTGTTTGATGATGATGACCATGTTTGCAAATTTCTATTTTATGAAGGAGAATTTAGTGGTCAAGAAGATATATCAAAGGATGTTTTGTTCTTAAACAAAATGTCTCCTGAAATAGCAGTTAGGGAAGCATTATTTGATGACTTGCACACTTAGATCATAGACTTATCTAAAAACACTAACTAGCAAATGTTAGTTAGGACCAAAATAATTTACATTCAAATGAAATGAAGACAATACCCTATTAAAATAGGAGTTTGTTTACTTCTAGATGAAATACAAAGACTGGTTGAATTACTACATGAGTTTAATGATATTCTAGCATGGACTTATGAAGACCTTAGAACTTTTAATCCTTTAGTGATGACATACACAATCCCCCTTAGGCCAAAAAAAAAACCATTCATGCAAAAATTGAGACCTGTAAATCCAAAGATTGAAGCCCTCATGAAGTAGCAATCAACAAGCTCCTAGAATCCAAAATTATTTACCTAGTGAGACACTTCAATTGGATATCAAACTTAATGCTCGTTAGGAAACACACTAGTGGATTAAGGTTATGTATTGATTTTTATAACCTTGATACTTCTTGTGTTAAGGATAATTATCTACTTCCTCTTATGGAGGAGTTATTGAAAATCATGAACAATACACAAATGTATTCCTTTTTACATGGGTATTCAAGATATAACCAAATTTTAGTAAGTAAGAAAGGCCAATACAAAATGGATTTTACGAAAAAATGAAAAACTTTTTAATTGGCTAAAATGTCCTTTGGCCTCATAAATGCTGGTTTCACCTTTCAAAGAGCTATGGATAAAAATTTTAAGGAGCTAATTAGGAAGTGCATTATTATCTACCTAGATGACTTAACCATTTTCTCCAAAGATTGGGATATGCACCTTAGAGACATTAGAAACATTTTTATAAGATGTAGGTGGTTCGACATCACCTTGAATGCAAAGAAATCTAGCTGTGAAGTTCAAAGTGGAAAATTTTTGGGTCATATAATGACTAAAGAGGGGATTGTGATTGATCCTGAGTGGATGAATGTAATTTTAGAAGTACCTTACCCTTCATCCAAGAATGATCTAAGGGCTTTCTTCAAGAAAATTAATTTCATTAGATGATTTATCCCTATCTATGCTGAATTAGTTAGACCATTGAATGAGATGCTTCAGAAATATAGTAATATGCACTAGATAGATGAAAGAAAGAATGCTTTCCTTGCTATTAAAGAGGCCATTATAGATGCCCCTATCCTAGCTTCTCCTTGGTATGAAAATTATTTCCACTTATATGCTTTATCTACTGACGTTACTACCACTGCTATCTTAATCCAAGATGTAGTCGATCAAGGTGAGACACCCATAGCCTTCATGTTTGCACCTTTAAATAGTTCAGAATTAAAATACTCACCTATAGAGAAGAAATTCTATGCTTTAATTAAAGTCTTAAAGAAATTTTTCTACTACCTATTAAACACAAAATTTTTTGTCATTATTTGTGATCCCACCACCATTGCTTTAGCTAAATTACAAGATCCCAGTGAAAAACACAATAAATGGGCTATGAATTTGCAAGAATTTGATATTTAATTGAAGGTTTCCAAGTTAGTTATAGGGACCAGTCTTGCCAAGCTAATTGCCAAAGCCTCAACTTCAGAGAGTTGCAATGCACCTAAAGATAAATAATCAATTCCTCTTCACATATTATCCTTTGATGAGGAAAATGATACTCCATTCTCTCCCAATTGATTATATGATCCATGGTATGGTGATATCAAATTTTATTTAACCTTCGATCATTGTCCCTTGGATTTACCTAGAAATAAGAGAAAGCTTTTAATATCAAAATGTTTGAGATTCACTCTAATATGTGGTGAATTATTTAGAAATAATTCCCAAGGGATATACCTTAAGTTCTTGGACCAATAACAAGCTAATAACGCTCTAAAATACACCACAAGGAAGGACATATAGGATACCACTCATTAGTTCATAAAATCAAAAGGGCTGGTTATTATTGGCCTACTATGATCAATGACACTGACAACTTGGTTAGAACTTATGTTCAATGTCAAATATTTAAGTGTAAAGATCCCAAGAGTTCAACCCTTTTACAACCTATAATAGAAACTAGACCATTTGCACAATGGGCTTTAGATTTTATCAAAGTGATCAATCCTTTGTCTACTACCCTACATAAATTTATCTTGATAGCCACTAATTATTGCACATGTTGGTTAGAAGGGAAAGAAACTAAAGTTGCATCATCTCATGAGGTTATTTGCTTATTAGAAAACTATATAATATATAGGTATGGGTATCCTTACACTTTGGTAGCTGACAATGGACCCACTTTCATCTCCATAGAGTTTACAAATTGGGCTGGAGATCATAACGTCATTATCAAGGTGGTAACTGAATATTATCCATAGGGTAATGGTTTGGCTGAGTCCTCCAAAAAAATTATATTAGATGGGATTAAGAAAATGATAGCCCAAAACCCATGAACTTGGCATGAACAACTAAAATGGACAATTTGGGCAGATAGGGTTTGTTATAAAGAATCAGTCAAGACTACACCATATCATTTAGTGTATGGATAAGAACCAATATTGTCAATAAATTTGTAAATTCCTACATATCAATTCTTCTTAAACTATTTACCAACTAATGAGCATCTAATATCATGTACATAGAACATTTAGAATCTAGAGTGTAAAAGGGTTAAAGTGATCAAAAATCTTTGTAGTCATCAACAAATAGTAAAAAAATGATTTGATAAAAACTATGCTGCTAAAATATTTCAAGTAGGTGACCTAGTCCTTAAGAGATATAGAGTGCTTGGTCAAATCGACCCTTAAAATAAATTTTCTCCTATGTGGTCAGGTCCGTTCCAAATTACAGATGTCGTTGGCCCCAATGTGTATAAAATTGTAGATTTGCAAGAACATAAGTTACATAGGAACTTCAATGCATTTCATTTGAAGCATTTCTACTTAGGTAGCCCACGTGGACACTTGGTAGATCCTTGGTTACGTGTCTTCTTTCCCCTCGCCATGCATTTCATTTATATATAGTTGCATTTACATAATTTCTTTGCATTACCATCATCTCTTTCTTAGCGCATTGGTTTTTGTTTACACTTTCCATATGATTTCAATAGTCAGTATGATCGTTTGAATTACTAGATATTGGGTTATCATAATACCATTGAAAGATAATGTAAGTATAATGCTACAAAATCTCCTTTATATTATATATTTCAATAATGTTATGATTCTTCCTAGTCTATTTCAAGGTTTTAGTTTTATTTCTTATGTTAGATTATGGAGCATGGAATTTATGTTAACATATCATGTTATAATCATGATCATGTGAGTGTAGGATAGGTGAAGTTGAAGAATGATTAGTCACAATCACTAGGTGACCTTGGAAAATTCCATTTTTCCCTCTCCTAAGCCCTAGCTCTTAAGTGTCATGATCCATGGCTATCCAATGAACAATGGGATAAAGTGTGTTCATCTCTGCTTAAGAACCCTTAGCCACCTAGGAGACCTACTATGATGTCACCATATTATAATTAAAGGCACATACATGAGGGTTGAATTGCACCATGAGCAAAGTTCCAGAAGGACCGTGTTCTTTGGCAGTGCAACTAATTGACCAAACTTGCGTTGGAATTCCTACATCAAGAATGAAGTACACCATGAGCAAAGTTTCCTCAAAATAATAATAATAATGAGGAACATATTCATTGATAGTGTAATAAGTTCGTAAGTGTGATGGGATCCAATAGCAATCCTCACCCTAACCTTCATTTCCGTTTTAAACCTATTTTCTCAAAATGTAAAAAAAAAAAAGAAGTAAATAATCCCTTTTCATCCATTCCCTTTCAAAATGTCAAAGAAAAATAGTCCCAAGGAAAAATTTGAGAGTTGTGGCTAGCCATGATCTAACATGAGTCTGTTCTCCTCATTCCTCATTAAGTTTAGTATAGGTCTTGTGCTCAAAGTAGTCTACATTCTTTCTTTACTTTTACCTTGTGAGAATATTGGGAATGAGATATTAATTATATATTTTAGTTATATATATATCTATGTAGTTAAAATAATGATTTATATTTTGGTCTTAATAAAATAAGATGGTGTGGTAAGGGTGGCCCAAGTCTAGTTCTCTCATGATGATATGGTTATTTTAATCATGTTTAGATCAGTGTAGCTTACTTTCAAGTTTCAATTTGTCCATTTTGGGATGTTTTTGATTCTCTATCTATTGCATTTCCTTTTAAAATTTTGTGGTTTTTGTTATCCTTGCACTTGCATGCAATTAAAGTTTTGGCACTAAGTATTGATGTCAACCTCGCCCATGCTTGGCATGGGGCCATGATTAATAATTTTGATCCTACAAAAAAATATTATCAATCTTCATAGTTTCTATATAATTTTAAAATTATTTTAATGGTGTAAAGAACCAAAAGATTAATTAATCAACAATACCATGGACATTTTAGTATGTGATGAGCCGCGATATTGGGTACATGATATCGGAGCCTTCCAAGCAATATCGGGCATTCGATATTGGGGTCTGTCTTGTTGCCTATAAATAAGAGTGGGTGCACTTGGTTTGAGTAGTTTTTTTTTACTAGTTTGTTAATTAGTCTTAGCCCCTTACCTGAATGCTTGCCTTTTCTCCCTCTCAGAGTTAGAATTATTTCTGCATGCCCGTAGTAGGAGTCATGAAGTGAACGGATCCTCATTTGAGCATTGTGTACCTGAGCACACCTTGTGTATGGTAATAAAGATAAACTTCTTGATAAACATTGTAACATCTAGAATAGATTAATTAATGTTAATTGCAATTATTTAATGCTTTCCTTAGTTAATTAATGTTATCTCTCTCAGCCTATAACTCTCATAAGTAAGCACACTCAATACGATTACTTCGAGCATGTGTGTAACGCTTGGTAACCTAGTAATGATTATCATTTGGTAATCCCAGCAGTGTTGGACTAGTTCAGTATAGGGATGACAAGTGAGAATGGATGCTGGTGTTAGGACTAGTTAAAGCATAGTTGAGTAGTTAAATTAAATTAGTTACTTAGTTATCTCTCTCCTCCCTCTGTAGCACCAGGCCATAAAATAGAAAAATATATAAAAATAATATATGATGAGTGGCAAGGTACCCCTACATTCAACCATATGAATACGAGCATTACACGCACGATCTGGTCGAACTCCACAGAAGGACTAGTTGTGGCACCTAGATAGTTAGCCTTAGGTCACAGTTCGCTATCTTCCCACCTAGACTAGTATTGGTTTGTCACGTATGGTTTAGTCCAAAGTGAGGTGTATGATGTTGTTTCTAATCTAATGCTACTCTTGAAGGCAATGGGAAAGTAATGTTAACTAAGCTAAGAGGGAAAGGGTGAGAAGAAATGTAAACTAGCCTAAGTGTAATGAGCATCTGTTCCTTAATCATCCGTACACATCTTGGGCCTCATGCTCGACTACCATTGGGATTACCAAGTGCATGGCCTAGGTATGCTACTGGGTTACCAAGTAGTCACACTTAAATGCTCGTAATTAAGTCGTACTCATTCCGTGTTACTAGGAGATAAGCGTAATAGAGATTAACTAAGAAAGTAGTAAATAACAATTAAATAAATAATTAAGTAAACTAAGTGAATGCTGAAATGATGAAGTAATCTTGATCTTTATTTCTGGTTAGACGTCACACTCGAATAAAGGATGTCGTACAATTAAAATCACCACACTACGGTCATACACTGAAAAATAATTCTAACTCTAACAAGGGAAAACTTCAAGAGTTTAGCTAAGGGACTAAAAACTGGATGCAAAACAAGGGAGAGTCACCTCTTATTTATAGAACTAGCAATGGGCTGTGATATCACATATGCAATATTGTGACTTGGCTATGATATCACGTACACGATATTGCGGTCGCCCTGAATGATGACTCATCATACCCCCATGATTGAATGAAAACTCATCTTCGAGTTTTAGTGATTACACAATGGATAGGTATGGGATTATTAAATGGGGAGAAATAGGATTATGCCACAATGTGAAATGAAAATAAAATGAAGACACAACACAAATGATATTCTACATCTACAAAAATGGGTGGAACTCATGTTGTTCTAGGTGGTAGTGGCTCCTTCATTGGTTCCTTCCCTTTGTCTTGTGCTCCAAGTTTTGAGGCTTGATGATGCTGAAGTATGGCTTGAAGCTTCTCTCCTCTTTGGTCCGAGGGTCTTGTGCCATCCATGCTAATGTTCCAATGTTTGACGGAGTTGGCACTTCCCATAGACAGGGCAGTTGTGAAAACATTTGATTGGCTTTGACATACCAAGTTACAAACACCTATCGTTCCTCCTCATAGGCTCTAGCTTTATCCTTGCACTTCTAAAAATCTGCTAGCTATCGAGCCAAGTCTATTGTAACACCTTTCTGTTCTTGGTAGCTAGATTTCACCACCTCAAGTTCAAAATTTGCAACTTCCAGTTTCTCTAACAGCTTCTTACGTTCTACAAATTCTGCTTCGTATTTGTTGTGGATGGTTGCTACCTGTTGCTTGAGCTCTATACTCGAGTGCCCTGCTATTAACATGGTAAGGTTGGCATATCTCAGGTTGTCAACTCTATGTATTCTATCAAATCTTGAATCTATAGGTCCCGGCTCTTAACTTCCACTTGGTGGGTGAAGGTATATGTGTCCAAGATGGCCTACCAGTCAGTGTGTTGAGCACTAATAATGTTGATCTAGGCCTTGGCCATATGGATCTCCTTCTCAAGGATTTGTTTGTACATCCCCACCTAATCTCGGAAGTGCTCCTTCAGCTTTTCATGTCGTTTAGCCTCATTTTGCAATGCGCTTATCTCAATAGCTGACTTTTTACGTATGGTGCATACCTCCACCATCGAGAGGGTTCGATTCTCTCTAGCTAAAAGGCTTACGTCTCAGTTGACCTGAATGAATTGTTCTCAAAATTGATGAAAGTGTTCCTTGAGAATGTTCTTTTGCTTTTTTGCGGTGGTCAACCAAAGGTTGTTTGCAACAAGTTGCTTATTTTCTTCTTGTAAGGCCTTAAATGCCTTAAGATGCACATGAGTTTGCACATGTGCTATAGAGGCATCCCAAATAGCCTTGTCTTTTTCATCAGCCACGTTTTTATTCTCCACAATTAGCTTGGTTAGTTTCTCAATTCTAAAATTATCTAGTTGGTCTATGGGAACAAATTGTAGAGGGTCCCACTCTGCTGCTTATAAGGCCATGAGCTACTCTTATAGTTTCTGCAATTCTACTTCCACATGCTTGGCCCTCACTTCTATTAAGACCAGCCTTCTCTTTGAGGAAATGATGTCTGACTAAATTTCCGTAACATCTTGAGGGATGTCAAATAGGGACGTTATTACTTGCCCTATTTGGAACAATCGATCAAGTGCATCCTCATATTCTATAGGAGTCATTAAGGTTCTAGCCAAGGTTTGAGCATCTTGTGCTCTTGTGAAGTCTACTAGTGTCACAATAGGTACATTGAAGGACTCTTTGATGTGGTCAGTGATCACTTTTGTAGATCTCGTAGCATTCTGGTGTTCCATAACCACCACAGTGGCCCCTTCACCAGTCTCTAACTACACCTAGAAAGATGTCGTGTTTCCTAAGATTTGTTGCAACCATATACTTTTCCCTCATCCTATGTGAATAAAGACTTCACCCCTTGTGCGATCCAAAGAAACAGTGGGTTGTATGGCATTGTCAATGATGCGGAAGAGGTTTGCATTATCATGACTTCCCCAATTGACCATCTCAGCAATGGCCCTAAGATGGCTCATCGATGATATGTAGTCATGCAGCGGTGGCAACTAATCCTACCCTGTGTCAGGCCGTGCTTCCTATTGTTGGCTAGGACCTGTGCTTGGAGGTTGGCTGGGTCCTACAAGTTGAGTTGCATTTGGTCTAGCCATCTATTCTTCTTCTTGTTCTGGTCCTAGCTCTTCGCTAGTGCTTTTCCTTGGAGCTAGCACCATTAGCAATTCGGCATATGAAGAAGTTTGGGCTTTTTAGAGGACATCGTTGGTGTATCCTCTGATTCTAGCACGTTGGCACAGCTTCCTAATAAGACAAGGAAAAGGCAATTCCATCTTCCCTATCTTTCATTCCTCAAACCACCTCAGGATCTTCATTAAATATAGATGGGGCAGGTTAGCATTAACCTTTCCCATTAGCACTGCACATCCTCTAGCTACATATGTTGATATTCGTTTCAAGCCTTTTCTGGGGAAGAGGTGATATGTTCCAATTTTAAAGTAAATCCTCTCTTCTTTCATCAACTCACCAAATGTTTTATCTCTACCATAAGCCATTTCCAACCAATCTTGTAGCAAATCAGGGTCTAAACAAGTGGATAATTAAGCAACTTTGGGTCATGTGTTCGGAAGGTTTAACACTTCTGAAGTGGCCTACACAGAGAATTCAATTTTCACACCATAGATATTGATAGTAGTGCCTTGCTCCCTATTGTGCTAGAATTGGTACATCTCTCCTAGGTACTAGGCACTACTTTCAGAGAGGATAGACCATAAGGGAGACCCTGTGAGGTGATCCCTAATAGCCTCAGGAGTGAACTTTGCAAGAGATTCAAAATTCAATTCCACAATCACCATAGTGAATGTGGACTTTTCATGGATGGCCTAAACACAATCTTGGGGAAATGTGAGATGTTATCCCTGTTCATGCGTTATAGCAGCTCCTCCTTTTGCTACCCAGACCGTCCAGTAGGAGGTGCTTCTTGATGAATGCTGAATGATTACTTCTCCTATTCTGTATGTTCTTTGGCAGGACTTTGTCTTCCACCTCTCCGAGATCGTTTGCTCCTACCTTGAGTAGGACCTTCTTGTTGTTCACATTTTGGGGCCATCTATAATCACATGGGCCAAGTGTTAGTAAGGTTATTTTTGAAACTGAGTTATACCTTACTGCTTGCCTTAATTAATGATCTTATTTTATCTCTATGTGACATTGCCCGAAAGATTGTGATAATGAGTCCATTTCACTTAGGTGGTTTCCAATTTTAATTTCCCAGTATACCTAATGGTTAAATGATTTTTGGGCACAATTATTCTAAGTGTTATAGCTAATTACCCTAAATGATGTCCTTTGGGTGATGATAATTTCCAAAAAAGTTAGGTGCTTTTTGGCAAGTGTCTCTCCCCCACCCCCGACTAAGCTGAACACTCCAGGTTTAAGCAGGTTCAGATGGAATTAAAATCAGAGTACTAACGAGCGAGATATAGTGAGAAAAGAAAGGGTTGCTCAATCGCAAGTCATAGAGAAATAATTCGAAAACTCCCTCACGTGAATGGAAAAAATGATGCTAAGTGTTGTGGATAGGTCACCTATTTATAGGTTGTAGGGATGCGATATCACGTGTGATACATCATGTACGTGATATCATGTCGGATGCAATATCACGTATGCGATATCACATCAGACGTGATATCACGTACATGATATCACATCAGACGTGATATCACGTACGCGATATCATGTCACTAGTGACATGAGGCCCAACAAAAATACTGAATTTTGAAATTCTTGAAATCAACGTTGGAAGCTGATGACATTGGGCTATTATTAAGGAGTTCTCAGGTAATTAGGTGGTTTTGAAGGCACGAATAATGATGATGGTGTGGATTTTATCAATAAAACCTTGGGTGGTAGAGAAAAAGGCTATGTGATGGTTCATAGGAATGTTGAATCGGAGGGATAGTAATAAGGGAAAGAATATCATAAACAATATGGTAAGGGTAATAAATGGTGTGTGTGAGCTATGTCATAAGTGAAAATTATAAAATATTACACAAGTGGGTCCTCCCCAAAGCAAGGTCCAACCTATAATGCCCTTGTGTAACCACACTTAAAAGTGTCCATGGGCACTAGAAAGGTTAAATGTAATCCACACTGATTCCACAAAATACACACATGTAAATATCACTGGAATGAGGTAAGAATTCTATGCTACACGAGACATGAGATACAATTACATGAATAGTAAGATGAGACAAACTATAGAAAGGGATTGTAGAGATTGGGACATGAGGTAACTAACCCAGGGCACAATGAATCCTGCATGAAAAGCATGATTAAAGTGTCATTAACCCATCGTTCCAAGATCAGGACCAAGTCCATTCCTCTAATCAGTGACATCACATTATTTCATCCCATGATGAGAAACTATGAGAGTACCAGAACAACGAGGCGTATGATCACATGGCATTTTATTCAAGGGAGGAGTGACTTTTTGTTTTATGGCACTTTGTTTTTCTTCTTTTTGTTTTTATTTTTCTTTTTTTTCTCTCTCTCTTTTTTAATACTGAATCCAAAGAAGCTGCCAACCTTTAGGCATGGGTGCATGTCTTTCCAATGGGACCCCTTAGAACAACATTGGAATTTTGGAATGCCCTTTTGATTACTCTTACTCCCATTTTCATTAGATCTACAAGGATCTGAGTACAACCACATTGCAAGATAACTCCCATAGATGTCACCAAAGAGAATCTGCAAGTCCCCTTGATGTCACATCCTAATCATACCCTCTTGGTCCATCCTTCTTCATTCTGGGCAGAATATCACTATACCCTCGAACAAAACCTCTTATTTGTAGAATGGATGAGTGGGTGTAATGGGCTCACTATCCAAATAATTGCTCACTCAAGACTTAATAACATAGAACACACCTTAACCAATGATCCACATGATTGTTTTATTAGGAGACAAGATTACTTACAAAAACGTAAAAAGACAAAAAAATAGAAAGATAAAACAAGAAATTGAAAAATAAAAAACTGAAAAAAAAAGTTGTAAAATTCAAGAAAATGAAAATATTTATTAACCTTGTTTCTTATTTAGAATGGGGGATATCCCCCATAACTAAACGGTTAAGCATGGAAAGGATTAATAAATGAAGGATGAGGATCCTTGCATGTTGGAAATATTGGAACTGGTCCATACCTACCCCATTGGGGTTCACACACTTGATTGTAGTAAACATAGTGGGGTAATTTATATGATGTAGTTCCTGGATAATGAGTTGACCCACTATGATATTTAGGATTGTTAGATGGTATGCAAGGATTGGGATGTTGCCTTCCATGATTGTGTTCATTGGGCCATATGGTTGTTGGAGTGTTAGTTGGTAGCCTTGATGAAGTAACATGAGGCATTGGGTTCGAAGGTGAGGGTGCACCATAGTGTTGGACTTGTGCTGAATCAGAGGATGCAGTGGCCTTGGAATTGTGTTGTCCCTTCTTGAAGTCATGTTTAAATAAGGGACACTTTTGATGTTGAGAAGGCTTTTCATTGTTGTTGGTAGTAGCAGCACAAGTAGTGTTTGTGGGTTGTTGCAGTGGTGTAGGCACCTTAGGAATAGTTGGTGGCAATGTAGAAGGAGGGAAAGGATGAGAATGTTGAAAATTAGGAGAAGTGTATGGTGCACAAGGTGGTGGTTGTGTTGAGGACATGGGTTGATAGTATTGTGGAGAATAGTAATGTGGTGCGATAGAGTATGGTGCCGCAGTTGGAGAAACAGGATGTTGAACAAGATAAGCATTTGGATTCAAATGATACGAAGGGTGTCTCCAATTTAGGTGTGGTCTCCATCATGACTGTGATTGTTTCCACTATGATTGAACACAGTATCTCTGTATGAACTCTGTATGTAACGTGTTTCCCCAATGCTCATGTAAATGTCACAATATTGGGCATTGGCCCTTGGGGTGATCGTATAGGCATATGTTGCATTCATACGTATGATTGGTAGTTGAGCTCTTCTTTTCCTTATCCCTTCTTTCCAATTGTCTAATGTTTTGTCCTGCTTCTTGGGTTTTCAAAACTCTATCTCCAATAATGTTGATAAATTCTCCATAATTTTTATATGTCCATTCCAACATCTTGTTGATCCTTGCCTTGACTTCTTCTAATAATTTTTATGTTGGCAAAGATGATGTTTCCACCTTGAGATTGGTCAATTTCTCCTTTTTATGATCATGGACCTTTGTTAAGATGAGATTCTGGTCCAGTTAATGTTTGTCAACACTCTCCCATCTAGCCATTTCTCCTTCTTCTTTTGCTACCTACTTAATAAGCTCTTAGACTTGATGGGTTTGTAGTTTGTATAGTTGTCCTTGGGCATACATCCCTAAGGTTTCTCTTATTTCATTATGAAGCCTATTAATGATATGGTACATTAGCCTTTCCTTGGAAAACCCATGGCCTAGACAATTGTTCAATAGTGCATGATATCTTTCTAAGGCCATGTCCAAGGGTTCATGTTGTGCTTGTTTCCATCCTTGGATTTGTTTCCTCAAGGCTAACACTCTTGCGTAGGTTTGATATTTTTCGTTAAAGGCTTCTACCATTGTTGACCAACATCATGTTGAATTTGGTTTTAACGATCTATACCATACTTTTTCTTGGCCAATGAGTGTCATCGGGAAGAGCTTAAGCTTTTTCTAGCCATTATCAATGTTGTTCCATATGCAGGCATCATAGAAGGCTTGAAATGTTGATGTGGATCTACATCATAGCCTCCTGAAAAATGGAGAAAGTTGTTTAAATTAAGCCTAGGTAGATGGCTCTCTTTACGCTGCCTACGTGAGATTCAAATAGCCTCTTGTATTTGCGTTAGGCTTGTAGTGGCCATTAGGGATTCTTCGTCATCAGGTAAGTTATGCTTTCATGCATTGGGATGACATTGCTTTCGTTCAAGTTTATAAGAAACCCCCACTTCAGGTTGTGTACTCCAATCTTCATCATCATATAGTTCATTGGTTCTCCAATGAACTTCCTCACTAAGTGTGGCATTATTGTAATGTTGTAGAAGAGGCATTGTTGTGAAGTTGTGTGTGAATTTGTATGTGATTTTTTATAATTATTTCTTTCTAAAAAAAATATATCGTTAAGTCCTATACATCGACCTTGTATGATATAACTAATCTATATAACTAGCACCGTCCCTGACAATGGTGCCAATGATGAGTGGTGAGGTACCCCAAAACTCAACCATACGAATACGAGCATTACACGTGTGATCCGATTGAACTCCATAGATGGACTAGTTGTGGCACCTATATAGTTAGCCTTAGGTCACAGTTCACTTTCTTTCCACCTAGAGTAGTATTGGTTTGTCATGTATGGTATAGTCTAGAGTGAGGTGTATGATGTGGTTCCTAATCTAACACTACTCTTGAAGGAAATGCGAAAGTAATGTTAACTAAGCTAAGAGGGAAAGGGTGAGAAGGAATCTAAACTAGCCTAAGTGTGATGAGCATCCATTCCTTAATCATCCGTACACATCTTGGACCTTGTGCTCAACTACCATTGGGATTACCAAGCGCTTGGCCTAGGTACGCTACTGGGTTACTAAGTAGTCACACTTAAATGCTCGTGATTAAGTCATACTCATTATGCGTTACTAGGAGATAATGGTAAGAGAGATTAACTAAGAAAGTAGTAAATAACAATTAAATAAATAATTAATTAAACTAAGTGAATGCTGCAATGATGAAGTAATCTTGATCTTTATTTTCGGTCATGTATGTGTCCAAGTATGTCATACTCGAATAAAGGATGTCGTACAATTACAATCACCACACTGCGGGCATACACTGGAAAATAATTCTAACTCTAAGAAGGGAAAACTATAAGAGTTTAGCTAAGGAACTAACAATTGGATGTGAAACAAGGGAGAGCTGCCTCTTATTTATAGAATTAGCGGTGGGCTGCGATATCGCATATGCGATATCGTGACTTGGCTGTGATATTGTGTATGCAATATTGCGATCACCCCGAATGACGACTCATCAATATACCTCAATTTTACTTAACCATACAATCGTGTTATACAAGTAAGCTTGGGAAGATAATGATGGACTAACCCATCCTTGTTCCACAAAAGTGCATAAGCACTTAGTCCTTGGAATTCAATCGGATCGTGCATGGATGCTCATATTTATATGGTTGAGTGTAGGGATACCTCGTTGCTCATCATTGATGCCATTGTTGGGTACTTTGTTAATTGTGCACTAATTATAACTTAGGAAATCTTTCTCATCATTGGAACAAAGCCTTAGGGTTGGTTACAAGGAAAAAAATAATAATATATAATACATTGCACACTAAATAGACAATCATGTCTCCTTCTTCGTATGAAAGTGTTTCACTGCCTAGGTTTGATACAGGGAATAATCAGAGACATAGTACACATGATAATTTTCCAGTCCCTCAATAGTTTCGAGTGGTATACGTTCATGCTGATGAGTATATACCAAAATTTACCTTTATCCTCCACTAGGATGAACAACTACATTAGCATAATTTAGAAGGTAACATAGTGTTACCTCTCAGGCATGCTTCTTTGTGATCTCACATGAATTGGTATGTAACACTTACAGGCAGAGTACATTATGCATGATCATGACTCGAGAGAGTATCAACCCATGGAGGCAAGATGTCAAAGGGATTTACAACAGGAGAGACGTTATGAATCCATGAAGGGGAAGTTGTTGCAAAATGTCCAACATGTCCTAAGTGAAAATGAGGATGGTGAACCTACCTCAGGTAGTTGCCCACACAATGATGTTCATCCTGTTGACTTTGGTCAAGGGGTTTTGTATTAGAATCTTCACTCAACTATCCATAAATTGGACTCTGGTATCAACAAACACAAAGGGTTTGAAAAAGGAACACGAACACATACCAATGATGGATATTCTGATCATAACCACGATCAAGGCCGTGGCCACTAAAGAGAAGGTAACAGACACCATCGTGGTGATGATCCTTCTTTTACTCCACCTTCATCATCTCCTTCACCCTCTCCTTTTGGATCTGGATGTAATCGCAAAGAAAAAGACCATGAGGATAAGGATAGGAGAAATGAAAGTCATAGACGAAACAGTTAGGAAAGGGGATGAGGGCACTCTAGAGAATCATAGCACGAAGGAAGGGAGAGTAGGAAACAACATAGGTATCTTAAACACCATAGATGGGACAATCACGATAAACCCCTACTCACTACTTGAAGTATGCTAGACATAACTGAGGCTGTTAGAATCCCAGCAAGGCACCAAAAAGATAGTAAGATCAAGAGATTAGACATGAACAACATCCCACGATTAGAAGGGGGATACAACACTGATCCTCAAAATCATATACAAGCATTCCATGATGCAGGTGCCTTACAAAACATAGAAAATGAATGGCAAAAACTAAAGCTATTCCCATGGACACTAGTCAAAGAAGCAGAGAGTTGGTATTGATCCTTAGAATCAAAATCCATTCATAGGTAGAGTACCATGTTAGAATTGTTCAACGATAAGTACCAAATGTACTCCCGAGTGTCCAACCTACGAAAGCAAATACAAAGATGGAAACAAGGAGGGCATAAACCCTTGGATGCTACCATAGGCTAATATAATGCACTATTACATCATTCTCTTGGCCATGGTTATTCATAGAGGGATCAACTATGCCATCTTGTAGATGGGCTTAGGCATGAAATGTGAAGAACCCTTGGGATGTATGCGCAAGGAAGGATATCTGAGCTTAGGATCCATCAAGTACAAAGATTATTGAAGCAAGTTGCTAAAGAGGAAGGTGAGCTAAGAAAAAGAGGGAGTGCAGAGGAATATAATAGAGATCCTTCTCTCCAAAAGAAGGGAGTAAGATTTTATGAGGATGAAAAAGAGTCACCACTCGAAGAGATGGTGAATAGGAAAAATTTGCCTATTCAAAAGTTGACATTGGAAGTATTGGAAAAGGTAGACCCAATGTGGGACTCCCTAGATAATAAATTTCAACCCATTCTCAAAATAGTATAGGAGTCTAGAGAGCAAGGTAGTGAACGAGAAAAGAGAAAAAAGAGAGAAGCGGAATATACATGCGACAAGGGTAAGGGCAAAGTTACCATCATCGAAGAGGTTGTGGATTTAGATACAAATAATGATAGTGGATGTTAGATATGCCAATATGACCATCCTAAGGGATGTTTCCCTATAATCTTACATCTGCAAGGGTCTGGGGTGTATGCACTTAACCCATGATTGAACAGAAGGCAAACACCCCAAAGGTTACCTTATTCTCAAGGTAATCCAAGATAGTTCCACCAACCCTTAACATATTATCGAAGGAAAACTCCAGCACAACCAACTAAGAAGTATCAACAATGGTAGCACCCACAATCATGGGGAATGCCACCACCACGACAATAGTATCCTTATTGTCAACCTAACTCATATGGATATTACATGCAGTAGCCAATCTCTCCACATGACTCTACTGGTCATGTCACCCCTCAATATTACTACCAAACACATGAGTATTATAGGATTCCTTCTCCTAGGGGTGATTTTTCATAAACATACCATCCTTCTCATCTAGCTACATCTCTTCCACCCTTAACTCCATTACCACCTGCTCCAGCCATGCACGGTGAGCTCCCTGCCCAACCGCAGCAATGTAATGCTACAAGGGCAATTAATTATCACCCTACTATTGGTCCAAACAATCACACAAAGAAGAGACCTTTCTTTAGAACCAACAATCCAACCAAGTCCTTATAGTCACAAGCGACTAATTGTTCAAACGTCTCATCACCAATCAAAACTTTAAAACTCCCTTTAACCCAAAGGCCACATTCAACGCATATAGTCATGTTAACTCATGTTGTTACTAATTGGATAAAAGCTATCCATCTTCCTAGGAAACTCTTTGATCCTGGGAGTCCTCTTATATATCTACAGATCACTTGGAACGAATTGTGCAAAGCTCTTTTGGATTCAAATTCTAGTGTTAACTTAATCTCTCAAGAAATGTACAAAGCCTGGAACTTTCCTCCATTAAAAAAGAGTAACATTCATTTAGAGTTGGTTGACTAGTCCATCATTGTCCCATTAGGACTAATGGAGGACATTGTTACCACTATTTGTGGATGGTCGTATCCAGCTGACTTCCTAGTGATTCAAGTGAACAATACTAAGGGGGACTTCCCAATCATAATAGGAAGAGCATGCCTAAGCATAATTGATGCACACTTAGGAATCCTTGATCTTTCCCTAAAAATATTAAAGAAAAATACATTTGAAAAGATCGAGAAGAAGAAAGTTCCATGCATCACATATAGTTACACAGGGTGTAATTTTGTGCAGAAGTCATGGTTTGTACAACGTTTAACATTGCCTGCATGCAATTAGTGTGCACAAGTGACTAATATACAAAGATGCTTATATGCAGCAACCATAAGACAAGAAGGCACCTAATGGTTGACAACTAATCAAGAGAGTAGTTCAACTATATGCATGGAACCAACTAAGGGTTTGACTTGCACTTACATCAATAGCATAGACACATTACAGTAAGCCCATCGCCAACTTCCAAGTCTTGACATTAAAAATATCAACTGGGGGAAGTTGGAGATCCCTGATAAGTTTAAGCAAGAGCCCCTTGAGTTAAAACCATTGCCCATCAATATGGAATACACATTTCTCAAGAATGGAAAATTGGTAATTATTAATGCTAGGCTTGCTCATCAACAAAAAGAGAGACTGCTAAAAGTGATAAACAAATGGTTGAAAACCTTCACTTGGTTAGAGCCCAAATTAATTGAAATAGATCCTAGGATATGCCAACATGGAATTTACACTGATCCCTCCATGAAGGCTTGACGACAACAAAAAAGACAACTTAACCTAAATCTTAAGCTAGTGGTTAAGGAAGAAATTTAACAACTTTTAAAAGTTGGGTTCATATACCCCATTGTTGATAGTGAATGGGTTAGTCCCTTAGTTATTGTGCCTAATAAGGGAGGTAAATGGAGGGTGTGTATAGATTTTAGGCTACTAAATATGGCAACATTCAAGGACCACTTTCCATTTCCATTCGTTGACCAAGTCTTAGACACCATTACAGGGCATCACTACTATAGTTTTTTGGATGGGTATAGTGGGTACAATCAAATTCAAATGGCTCCAAAAGACCAAGCCAAGACTATGTTCACCAATCTTTGGGGAACATTTGCATACAAACAAATTCCATTTGGCTTGTGTAATGCCCCTACAACATTTCAACAATTAGTTCTAAGCATATTCCAGTAGTAGATAGGAAATGGTGTGGAAGTCTTCACGGATGACTTCTCCACTTATGGAGCAAACTTTGGTCAAGCCTTGGACCGGTTCAAGCAAGTACTAAAGTAGTGTGTAGAAGCCAAATTAAGGATCAACTAGCAAAAAAGCCATTTAATGATCCAATAAGGCATCATATTAGGGCATAAGATTTCACAAACAGGGATAGAGGTATACCCTAAAAAAGATTAAAAACATCCAAAGAATCACTCGGCAACCTTAAACTATAAAACATATCCAGTAATTCCTTAGACACACTAGCTACTATAGATAGTTTATTGAGAACTTTTCAAAATTTGCAAAACCATTTGTTGAACTAACGAAAAAGGATGTACTTTTTGAATGGACTAGGGAATGCGAACTAGCTTTCCAAACTTTAAAATAGAAGCTTGTAGAAATACCCATTCTACAAGATCCTGACTAATCTAGAACATTCCACATAATGACTGACACGTCCAACTATGCTTTAGGAGTTGTGCTTACACAGTTAGATGACCAAAAACATCTTTATTACATTCACTATGCAAGTAGGAGTATTGCTGGTGCACAACTTAACTACACCACAACAGAGAAAGAATTAATGGTTGTAGTGTTTCCACTAGAAAAATTTAGGCACTATGTCTTAGTCTATAAGGTATTCGTGCACATGGATCATAGTGCAATAAGGTTCCTAATGAATAAACTAATGGTGAGCCCTCGCATCATGCAATGGCTCGTAATCTTACAAAAGTTTGATCTTATAATGATTGATCATAAAGGCACCAAGAATGTAATTGTTAATCATTTATCTTAGTTGCAATGGGATAACAAAGAGGATGAATATCCACTCTATAATCATTTCCCTAATGAACTCCTCTTTGTAGGTGTAGTAACTAATCAATTGACCATGGAGACAAACTAGTATAATAGTATTCTCACCTATCTCCTTACACAATAAACACCATAAGGGTTAGACATTAAAAAGAAATAACAGTTTCTTCACCAAGCCAAGTATTTTATGGAGATCAATAGGCAACTTTATAAATTATGTCCCAATGGCTTGATTCGATGGTGTGTTCCAGAGGTGGATCAATTACAAGTTCTCCAAGATGCTCATGAGGGTCCTTGTGGGGGTCATTACACTGGGAGATGAAAAATCATTGAAATCTTGCTTGCAGGATATTATTGGCCTACATTGTTCTGAGACATCCATCATTTCGTCCAATCTTGTGAGTGATGTCAACATGATGGGGGAATGACTACTAGAATGGAGAGTCTGCAACAATAGATTCAACCTCTAAAACCCTTTGATATTTGGGGAATTGATTTTATGGGGCCTATTACACCAATGTCCAATGGAAAAGACTACATCATTGTTACCATTAACTACTTCACAAAATGGGTAGAAGTAGCTGTCGTTAAGGATTTTACATCATCTACAACTATACGATTTTTTCAACAACAAGTCATAAACAGGTTTGGCATGCCATATACACTTATTTCAGACAATGGTACATACTTCACAGGTGTGAATTTTTCAAAATTAATGTAACGCTTAGGGATTGAGCACAAACTAACTACACCATACCACCCTCAAGCAAATGGTTAAGCCAAGGTCACCAATAGGGAGATTACAAAGATATTGACAAGAACTATGAGCAAGTATAGGAAAGATTGGAGCACCAAACTGAATGATTTTCTTTGGGCATAGTGCTCTACATGGAAACTCCCTATAGGCTACTCTCCCAATGAGTTAGTGTATGGTAAACTTCCAATGCTGCCTATTCAAGTAGAACTCCGTACACTATCCACAACATGTGATCTCAACCTTAACCTTGATCTAGCACAAAAATAATGGCTAATGAACCTTAACTTGCTAGATGAGAATCGACTAGTCATCCTATCATCTAATGAATTACAAAAGGCTTTTAATAAATAACTTCATGACCTAAGGATTAGGAAAGTTAAATATCAACTAAGAGATAAGGTTCTCTACTAGAATCCCACACATGTGCCACAACGAACTACATTTCAAATGCTATGGGAAGGACCTTATATCATTCATGCAACTTTTACTTTAGGGGCCATGATGATTTACAAAATTGAAAGATCAAACAAGAGACTATTGGTCAATGTTCAACAAACCAAATCTTTGCATGAGCCTAGGATAGCCAATACCAATGCTACCTCTATTGGTGGACAACCTTGCTCCCTATTTTGAATTGCCTCCTACCACCTCAGTTATCGGGGAGACAGCCACCAATGCTAACCATTCAAAGTCCTCAATTTATTTTGTATTTTTGTTTTACACATTTTTTCATATTTACTTATTTTTTATTTTACACCATCATTACCATTTTTACTATTTCTTTGTTCGAATTACTTTCATTCATCATATAATAAGTGATCATGATGGTGGATTGTACTATAATGATGATGATTGCAAATGTTTGGTTTTTACCTTTGATTTTCAATGCTGATATTAAGATATGGTTCTTTTGATAAAACAAGCAATGAGTCCATGTCACCCATTCATCCATTCAACTTTGTGGTCTCCCTTGGTTTTGGAACTATACTATCCCTTTTTCGAAATAAACTTATTAATGAATTGGTGGCTTGGTATTCTTCAAACCAAGGAAGCACTCAATGGTTGAAAAGGGTATGACTTCAAGGGGATTCAATGCACATGTGCTGGCTATTCTCTTGGGTACTTGGATGCTTTTCATGGGTTTTTTTTACATTCTTCCATTGATCAAATATCAAAAAGCTAAGAGAATAAAAATAAGTCTTTGCATGGTGTGGTTCCTTTCATGAAAAAAAACTGGTGAGAATTCAAAGCATACCCCTTAGCCATAATAAAGAAATTAGGCTACAAGCACTAGTTATGGCACTAGAAAGAGATGTTACCCATGCCTGAAGGTTCCCTCTAACTAAGGCCCTTTCTCGCTTCCTACTTCTCTATCTTTCTTTCCTTGGAATGGTGGTGACTCTTTGGGGAAGCATTCTTATTGCTTCAAGAGGATGGATTGGTCAAGTGTATTGATGCAATGTCACTGAATGTGGTTAGTTTGAGTCCAACTTCAAAATGAGTTCTACTTAATCACCTTAACCATGAAATACACAAGGGACGTTACACAACCTTACTCTTGGGATTCCATTCCATTTTCTACTCTCCACATTTCTTCCCATTTCCCACCTCATTTCTGACTTTATGATTAGTCTATATTTTTGTTGATACATTATTTTTCCTTGGTAAATTCTTGTGGGTAAGTCTTTAACCATTATTTCCATATGTCATCCCTAGAGCCTACGAACTCTTTGGTTTGGGGGTTTCTCAGGGCATAACAGGCATGAGCTTGCTTTGGTGATGACCCACTGACATTCCTTTATGGTGCAGTTGTTAAATTATTCTTCTTAAACATTTCTTGCAATTAGTAATTTCTCATTTCATCCCCATCCATGACATCCATTTTATTGGCATCATTTTTGTTATTTTTCTCATTTTTCTTGTTCCCTATACTTTTCCACCCTATTGCTACTGGAGGTTTGCTCTTAGTCATGGGGGCCCTATCACAAATTTTTCCATTCTATGACTTGTATCACCCCTACACCTTGCGTAGTTATCAGTGATAAACCTCTAAGCCATTTTCTGCCATAATCACAACTCAGCCAATGCATTTTATATTGAGGCAAGGTATCAACTGCATTGTGGCTTACCTATCCTTACTCATTTGTGACTGTGTTGTGTGTGTAGGTGATGATTACATAAACAATGGACTAGGATAGGAGGAAGCACTTAGGATGGATTAGAGCTAGAGCGTTTATGGTGGGAACAATTTTGGTCGCGTGGCTATGGATAAACAACAGAAGGCACAATTGCGATGTTAGCAACAATGTGCCTTATTTTCTTTTCTCTCTCTTCAAGTTGTCAAATGAGGGTCTGGATGTCATCTATGTATAGTGTTCACCACAAAGGGCATGAACACCAATGTTGTAATATGTTTGTTGATCTGTTCACTAGGCACTTTGAGTCTATTATTTCCTATTGCTGTCAGTTCTCATTTAGTCAATAACACCATACCTTTCCACTATTTTGTAAGAAACTCGAGGATAAGTTTTCATTCAGTCATGGGGTATGATGAGCCATGATAGCAGGTATGTGATATAGGATCCTTCCAAGCGATATTGGGCATCTGATATTGGGGCCTATCTTGTCACCTATAAATAAGAGTAGGCACACTTGGTTTGAGTAGTTTTTTTTTTTGAGTAGTTTGTTAGTTAGTCTTAGCCCCTTACCTGAAGTCTTGCTTTCTCTCCCTCTCAGAGTTAGAATTATTTTTGTGTGCCCACAGTAGTAGTCATAAAGTGAATAGATCCTCATTCAAGCATTTTGTACCTATGCACACCTTATCTATGGCCATAAAGATAAACTTTGTGATAAACCTTGTAGCATCTAGAATAGATTAATTAATGTTAATTGTAGTTATTTGATGCTTTCCTTAGTTAATTAATGTTCTCTCTCTCACCTTGTAACTCTTATAAGTAAGCACACTTAGTACGATTACTTCAAGCATGTGTGTAACGCTTAGTAACCCAGTAACAATTAGGTTTGGTAATCCCGATAGTGTTGCATTGGTTCATGATGTGTACGGCAAGTGAGAATGGATGATGGTGTTAGGACTAGTTAAAGCATAGTTGAGTAGTTAAATTAAACTAGTTACTTAGTTATCTCTCTCCTCCCTTTATAGCACCAGGCCATAAAACATAAAAATATATATAAATCATATACCTCAAGTTTACTTAACCATCCAATCATGCTATACAAGTAAGCTTGGGAAGACAATGATTGAGTAACCTGTCCTTGTTCCACAAAAGCACATAAGCACTTAGTCCTTGGAATTCAACCGGATCATGCATGGATGCTTGTATTCATATGGTTGAGTGTAGGGATACCTCATCGCTCATTAGTGTGGGATTCACAAGCTTTAGGAAAATGTAGAATCAGAAAATTATTTTTATTTGAATACCATTAGGGAGACTTTAATTTTAATTGTTATTCCTTGTAATTTACAATGCACTAGTAGAATGGGATCTTTTCAAGTAAGAGTTCAACAAATAGATGTTTCAAAATTTGACTTGAAAAAAAACAGAGATCTATGTAATAACTGCAACATTGAAAATTAACATCACATTTTCTTGCAATTTCTAACATATTTGGGAACATTAGATAGATATAAAATACCATAGTTATAAATATAATAGACTTGTTTCAAATGTTACCCACTAACACTTTTAATTTTCTTAATGATAGTTTTCAAAACTTATATTAAGTATATTTCTACTATTTTCTACTACTATATAGTAGATCAAGAAAGTAATAAAATGTCAATTTTAGTTTCACTAAAGACATAATCGAATGTAGGTAGGTTGCAGTAGTGATGTAGCTATGGTTACGTCAACATAGTGGTGGAGACATGGTGGTATTCATGATGGAGATTGATGGGCGGGCATTACATGGGATGTGGTTGTAGTGGCCAATGTAGTGGCAGTCATGGCGAGAGTTACGTAACATCCCAAGTGATGGGCATTCAAAGTAGGTGGGTAGCGTGATCATGCACGTGGACAATAGTGGCTATAAAAATGGAGGAACAATAGTAGGCAAGGGGATCTGCAAGTCTCCCCTCTCACTCTCAACACCAATCGAGATGCTAATAGACACTAGGTGGTAGTAGGCAGATCATCTATCTAGCCTCCCCAACATCTTGGGCTGGAGCCTCCTTTCTCTCTACCACAGTGATGTGGTGGCATACAGATTGAACGATGGTGACTCTATTTGGTAGTGATCAAGGCCTCCCATCAATGGCCTTCTTTCTCTCTAGCGTAGCTCTCAATGGCGGTTGGTTTGATGAACAGAAGGGTAGCTGTACAACACACACTAGCATGAACACCAAGCACATGTGCATGTGACATACCACAAAAAACAACAATGCATGGTAGACACTATGCATGGGAAATAGGCAATGAGTGGCATGAAAAATGTGCAACACAGTGAACGATGGTGGTGCAGGCAAACAATGTTAGTAACTATAGCAAGTGCATGTAGTGACGTTGTAGGCAGCAGCATCAAGGGAGGTATTCCTCTCAACAAGAGTTGGTAGGCAGATCTTAGGCCTTTCCTCACTTGTGGTAGATGGCTACCATAAGCAATATTTCTCTCTTCCCTTCCCTTCTCATGTAACAACAACGACATGTTCTAATGGTATACATGATAGCGGGCAGTTGATGGGCGATTAGAGCAAATCTCTCTCTCTCCTTTTCACTATCACTCTCTCTCCCTCTTTGTCAGTAGTTAGGGTTTTCTTACCTAGCAGTGAGTGCCACTGGCATCGATGGATAGGTGATAGTAGCGAGGGACCAAAGAAAATTTATTTTTTTAGTTACCTATTGTATTTTCACAAAGTCTTGAATTTCAAAGATAGTTACTTAAAATTCCCTAATTTTCTAATTTAATTACCTTTTTTCTTAGAATGTCACATGGTCCTCTCTAGTTGAGACTATTCCTTGGTTTCTGTACCCATATGGGAGGTGCCCTAGGCAATAGTCTCCTCAAACAAGTTTTTTCCCTAGTGTTGGTGCATTCAAAATTTATGTATTAACACCAATGAATAAAAAATTGGAAAAATTATTGACTTGATTTTAAAAATGACTTGGAAAAAAAAGTTGACTCAGATGCAAAAAAAACTTGGTGCATTTTAAAAGTACATTAAAACATATTAATATTTTATATTTTAAACATTTTAAAACTTGATTAAATGTTTTATATTCAACGATCCTTTTTATTCCTTAAGAGACCAATAGAAGTCCTACTTCTAATCTATTAACAAGCCTTAAAGCTTGCAATGCAAGCTATAATACAAATATAATCAAAAACCAGAATTTGCAATTTCAATAACTAAGTTTGAATTTGTAATTTCAATAACTAAGTCCCACAAAATAGATTATATTGAAGTTGTTTTCTTTTCTTATTCCATTTTTTACTAATTCTTTGTTCATATCTTAAATAGTATTTATTTTAAATTTTATTTGAGTCATATATTAATAGAAAATTTCCTAGATGTATGGGATTAATTAGGAAAAATCAAAAAAAATTGGAAAGGTTTGAATTGCAAGTCAAACCTACTAGTTATAAAAGTCCAACTAGCCATTAATCGCCATAAAAACGATTAAGAACCTTGTTATAAAAGTCCAACTTGTAATTAATCACCATATGATTAAGCGTGTAAAAAATCATTGCCACAAACAATCCAATCCATAGCTTGTTTTTATAAAGAAAAACAATGCATTACAAAGAGCATAAGGATAAGCAAAATTCCTTATGGAACATAGAATTGTGAGTAAACTACTTGCAATTTCAAGGCAACAATGAACTAAAATAGTCAAACTTTGCAAACTCTTAGAGGCATTATTATTCTAAGCTACAACTAGCATTTTGAATTTTCCAATGCACATAACCACAGGTACATAGATAGATAAGGATGAGTAAATGCCTACCCTTACAATGAGAAATACACTGCATAGTTCTTTGGAAACCTAATTCACACATATGAGTTATGGATTAAAAATATTTTCTTATGGATCAATCTAAAAATAAATTTCAATGGTCACAATTAAAGATTCAATTTGAGTTTTACTATTTATATTTAGCTTGCAGAACATGATTTATATTTATGATGTTAAATTGGAGTATTTATCGACTAGAGCATGACCAACTTGACTATATTTATATGATATATATATTTAAATTATATATATATATATATATATATTATATGACTAGAGAACGACCAACTTGACTATATTTATATTATATATATATTTAAATTATATTTATATTATATAACTAGAGCGTGGGCAGATATGAAATTAATTTTTTTATTGATGGGTATAAAAATGTTGATGCATAGATTTTGGTCACTTGTCAACACCTTCAAAAACTCATTTTAAGAGACCATTGCCTAGGGCACCCAAAAATAGTCTTAGCTAGAAGGGAAACATGGTGCTTGATTGATAAAACCCAAGGACATTGTTACTTTAGATTAGGCGATAATGCAATTTAAACCAAACAACTATTGGAACAAACAACTCTTCAAAAGGGACTTAAATAGAAAGGTTACAATTTTTGAAAATAAAACTTTGTAGTAATCTAGAATTCATAACAAATAGCATTCTTGGATAGGCAAAGTTCTTGATTTAAACATTTGACATCTAACTAGAATTGACATCCATGATGACTAAAACAATAAAAAAAAGGATTACAATGAGACTTAGCTCAAGACTTAGCACTAGATTTGGTTGATCGAGTGAAGGTAGTCCTTGTAGGCTTGTTTGCTAGTGTTCCTTTGACAAGTCTGCACCTTTTGTTTAAGAATCTACCTATATAGTTGTTCTCTCAATTCATTTCCCAAGGCATTCCCCCCTCACTCTACATCTAACCTTCAGGATTTATCATCCTTCTGGTGTGCCACTTCAACTTCCCCCAAGTAAAACAACAAAACCCACTGAAGGGAGTGGAAGCCAGACCATCAATCAATAACCTCGGTGCTACCGATGTTACAAAGTAACGCAACGTGCCCACCAACTTGGGCAAGACAGATAACCAAAGGAAGCGGAAGCCAGACCTTCAATCAACAACCTTGGTGCTACCGATGTTACAAAGTAACGTAAGGTGCCCACCAACTTGGGCATGATAGATAACCTATGCGTCGGAGATTCACGATTCCAGATAAATTTTGACGAACTGTTCACGTCGGATTCGAGAGCGTACAGAAGCGCATTAAATTCGCAATGGGTACGTATTTCATAATTTCCAATCAAACTTTGTCTGGATTTGTACATATACATTGAAATCATCACCTTGCTTTGCCTTGTTGCCTTTTTAGTTTTTAGTTATTTGAATGTCTGCATTTTGCATTAAAATCTTACGTTCTGAATCATACCAAAAATTTCATTTCATTGTTACATGGCAAGCAAGCAATCAAGATTCGTGGCATCGGCATGAGACAGACCGCAGAAAACAAGGGAGTACGAATGAATAAACAAACACACGGAAATCACGAAAGGGCTACTATGGTAACCTAAGGACGAAGGGGCAAGTATGGGTCATACGGAAATCAAGTTTTGGACGGGGCGTGCGAGGAAAAATTTGCATTTGCATGGATTCGCCTGCCTTTGGGAGCGTTAAAGGTTCCGCCATGACTCACATTCACACGTGTTTATTGTTCATTGTTGGTTTTTGCTGTTTTTCTCGTCTGAAAAAAAGAAAAAACAAAACAGGGTCATTGTCATGGGTCATGACGGATGGATGCTTGTTCAACCTTTTTTAAAAATCTGTTTGCTTATGAGCCAACGAAGCCCACCAGCATATGGCCAATGGCTATATGCAAGCTCATGGTGCTCTGTTTTTACTATTTGTTTCATCATGACTAGTGCTGATTCCAGAGTTTGAAAGGTTTTGGATCATCATAGGTGAGGTGAGTTACAGGCTATGGCTAGTTTAGTTAAGTTGTGTCTTCTTATAATGTGGTCATCTTCAACATGGCCCTAAGGTGCTACTCATGGGTAGTAGTTGAACAAAAGTATTACCAGACATGATTTGTTACAAATTTGGTTGAGGCTTGAGGCTTAATTTCATTCTTGTAAATATTGGATTAAGTAACAAAAGGGCTTCATTTTATTACTGTCATTTTGGTTGTTTTAGAAATTATATGTTTGGCCAGATTATGGCTCTTGAGTAAGAAAATGGATGGATGCCTTCCATACCTTTGCAAATTTTCATGCTTTAGTTTCATGATGATATTGTAATCTTCTATGCAAGTTTTAAGCATTAACAATATTTTGGATTTACATTGTACTTGTTCTATATTCTACAATGTTTCTTTTATAATATATGAGATTTAATTTTTTTAAAAAACTAATATATTTAAATTTTCTCTTTCATGTCCTTGGCTACAAATCAGTCCCCACTCTTTCTTGAGGCACATGTACCCAAACACGTTCAAAATCACAAATCCTTGATTCCTCACTTCCATGAATCAGATTCTTTTGATGCGTAGGTTAAATTTCATTTCCACCATTTGCCGTGAAACACTTTACCTTGCATTCAACTTATAACTATTTTGAATTAGATTGTTTGTGGTATTTCTAGTTCAATGTTATGTTGATGTCAATATATCCGCTACTATTATGCTTCTTTGTTTTAATGTTTTTTGGGTTAGCCAAAAAGAAAGAGAGGTTAAAATACTATTATCAACAACACTGTATGTCATACCCTATGTTAGACAAGGAACTATAAGTTGGTCCCACCACACAATTCGTACTAAGATGGTTGCACTTATAACTAAGACACACCCAGAAAGTCATATGAATAATTGTATAGGGCTAAATCCAATAAATTTTTCATCACCCTTTTATTGGAGTCAATGTTAATAAGACATGACCTACCTTTATGTGTGATAATGATCTTAGTGCAAGAAATTTTAAACGGTGTTTGAAATATTTGATTGAAAGCACCCTTTTATTAGGAGCTAATCATCTAGGCAAAGCAATGGTTTTAAATAACAAAACTATTCCTAGGTAAGAAAATTAATTAACCATGGCCTTATGCTTTAGCATGGGATTGTTGACATCAACACTTAGCCCCCAAAGCATGAGTTGCATGTGAGTGAAAAGATAGCAAAATAATAGATATTTTAAAGGGGGATGTAACATATTAAGAATCAACATGATCCTACAATGATGACACAGTGACATTTGAAAGTAAAACATAATTCTTTAAACATGATTAAAATAACCACATAATCAAAAAAATGCTAACATGAGCCACCCTTGGTCATACCATATTCTTAATTAGAATTTAAAATATTAACTTTATGAATCACCACCTTGACTACACATGTATGTAGATTATAATTTGTAATTATGAACTCTTTCACAGTCATGTCACAAGTGAAACTAATTAGTATGAGAACAACTTCAAGCACAAGACCTATACTAATCTTAGTGAGGAGGACATTCTTCATTAAGATCATGGCTAGCTACAAATTTTGGATTTTTCCTTAGTTTATTATCATTTTTTGGACAGTTGGAAAAATGGGCTTAAAAGGAAATGGAGGCTAGGGTGAGGATTGCTATTAAACCCCATCACACTTAACAACTTATTACACTACCAAAGAACATGATCCTTTTGAAAACATTGCCCATGGTTCACTTCATTCTTAAGGTAGAAATTCCAACACGAGTTTGGTCAATTAGCTTTACTACTAAAGAACGTGGTCCTTTTGGAAACTTTGCCCATGGTGTAGTTCAACCCTTTTGTATGTGCCTTTAATAAATAGCTAGATGACATCATAGCAAGTTGCCTGGGTGGTTAAGGGTTCTCAAGTTGAGGGAAACACCCTTCACCTCGTTGCTCACATGATAAGCATGGATTGTTACACTTGAGGTCTAGGGCTTTTGAGAGGAAGATGAAAATTTGCTAAGGTCACCTAGTGATTGTGGCTAACCAGTTACCAACTTCACATCTCCTACATTCATATGATCATGATAATAACATGATAAGTTAGCATAAATCGCATCCTTCATAATCCAACATAACTAATAAATCCAAAACCTTGAAATAGATTGGAAAGAACAATAAAATTGTATATCATATAAAGGAGATTTTATACAATAGTAATATGATATAACTTTAACATTATACTTGCATTAATATCAAATGGTGTTATGATGACTTAATGCTTAGTAGCTGAGATGATCATGATAATTATTAAAAACATATTTGAACAACACAATTCAAAACAAAATCAATACACTAAGAAAGAGGTGATGGTAGACCTAATATGCATGGGAAATTGATGAAAGTAAAGAAAATATGCAAATGCAACTATATACAAATGACATGCATGAGGAATGAGGAGAAAGCATGTGATTAAGGATCCACCAAGTGTCTAGAAGAGGCACTTGAGTAGAAATAATTTAAATGAAATGCATTAAAATTTCCATTTAATTTTTATCCTTGCAAGTCCATGATTTTGTACACATTGGGGTCAATGATATCTGTGACTTGGTATGGGCCCAACCACATATGGAAAAATTTAGTTTTAGGACCTAATTGACAAGATGCTCTATCTCTCTTGAGGACTAAATCACCGACTTGAAAAACTTTGGCCACATAATTTTTGTCGAACCACCTATTAACAGTTTGTTTTTGATTGAATAGGTTTTCAATTGCTTTGACCCTCTTAAGTTTTAAATTCCAAATATCATGTGTATGTGAAACTAAGCGTTCATTAGTTGGTAGATAGTTGATCAAAAACTAATACATTGTAATCTATATATTTATCAGTAATATTGGCTCTTGAAGGTACACAAGGTTATAAAGCATGGTTTTGATTGATTCTTTATAATGAATTCTATTTGTCCACACTAGCCATTTTAATTATTCATGCCATGTTCATGGATTTTGAGTTATTGATGAATCATCCAGTCCACTATGTTGACTGGGCTGCATTGATGAATCCTTGTTAACGTGGCCACATCAATGTGACCTCGATGATGCATTTTTCCAAGAATTGATGTGGCCTCGTCAATGTAGAGTCCATTTTTAGCTATAAATATGCATGCACCCATTGCATTTATGGCAAATTTTGTTCAAGTTGTAGCAAGGCTCTTGCAGTTTGTTTCCACATGAGTTAGATTATTTTCCAAGTGCCTGCAAACATAGTTCGAAGAGTGCACTACTCTTGATTCGAGCACTAATGTATCTGAGCCCATTGGCGTGAATGGAAATAAAGATGAGCTTTTTGGACATTCCTTGCAGCATTTGAACTAGATTACTTAAGCATTAATATTTTAATAATTTAATAATTTTCATGCTTCTGCAATCGCTTTATAGTCACAGTATGTTTTAGTAGTCCACGAGAACACATAAGCTCAACCACCTCAAACATATGTCTGACACTTGGCAACCCAGTGATGTTTAATGTTTGGCAACTCAGTAGTGATTAGGACATGCTTGGGATGTGCACAAAGGGTGGGAATGGCTACTTATGCTAGGAGTAGTCGAGCGATAGAGTAGTGAAATATTTAATTATCTAGCCCTTTTACTCCCTATATTACAAGAATTAAATATTCAAAATAAAGGAAAACACATAAAAAGTCATATGCCTCAGTCTCAATTAATCATCATTCTAGAATGTCACAAGTAACGTTGAGAGAATAATGACCATTCTAACTAGGATTTTGATAGCTAGAATACTGTGCGTAAGTGCTCGCAGTCTTTATAATTCGACCATATCACACATGAACGCTTGTGATTCATATGGTTGGGTGTAGTGGTACCCCATCACTCATCATTGGCACCGTTGCTGGGGACTGTTATTCTTTAGTGCGCTATCTAGCCTTAGCAAGATCATCACTCACTTCGTTGGCACGGACCCATTATGTCAAACTCTACATATGCTAAATGACTTAGGTAAGAGTAAGGCACACCAAGTTATTTTTTGTTTAACACTAATATGTCTTCTTCTCATAGGTGAGACAAATCCAACCCACAAGTGCCCCAAGAATGTCAAGTGGTATATGCTCATCTGGATGAGCATATACCCAACTTCACCTTCATCCTGCATTAGGATGAGTAGATGCGATGGCAAGACATGGAGGGCAACATTATCTTGCCCCTTGATCAATCAGTTCCTGGAATGCTACTCCAAACTCTTACTATATTGGGCATTTAGGAATGAGTTGAGGAGCATATGATGGAGGATCATAATTATCGGGACTATCGTCCAAATGAGGCACAATGTAAATGGGACCTGCAACAAGCAAAACACCATGAACAAGCAAAGGGAAAATGGTCCAGTAACCCTTTATCCTAGCAGGCCCAACACAATGATGAGGAACTTGTTCCTCATGATCTCCATTCTTCTACATCCCTACCCTCGCATCAAAACATCCAATCCGTCATACAAAGTAAAGGTTCAAGTGACTGGGAGTTCCAAGATGCTAAGGGATCCCTCAAAGGAGATGATGGTGAAGGTGAAGATGGACATGAAGATCGAGGTTGTTATCATGGAAGCTACGGTGATCAACACAGTGGGGGTGGCAATCCTCCCCCCTCTTCTCATTTCCCTCTTTCCACCTTAGATTCATTAGGTTCTAAATCTGACCACAACCATCATAGGAGGGATCATGATGATGGTGATTGTTGAGACTGACATGATCGAGGATGCTAATGAGAACGTCATGACCAAGGGCATGGACAATCACGGGAGGCTCACCATCATAAAAGGAGAGGTAGCATAGATCATCATAGATGTCATGGCCATCATTAGGACCATGACTTTCATGAACCACTACTTGCCACTCAAAGCATGCTCAACATGGTAAAGGTAGTTCACATACCTACCAAGCACTTGCTAGATAGCTGGATCAAATGCCTTGATATGAAAAACATTCCCATATTTGAAGGGGGGGTATAATTGTGATTCACAGACTCACCTACAAGCATTTCATGATGCCTGCACCCTGCAAAATATTTAAAATGAATGGAAAAAACTCAAGCTGTTTCCCCAAACACTCATCAAGGAAGAAGAAAGCTGGTACCAGTCTTTGGAGCCAAAATTTAGGCAATGGAGTATAATGCTGGATCTCTTCAATGACAAATACCAAACTTACTCAAGAGTGTTTAATTTGAGACGATAAATTTAGGGCTGGAAATAGGGTAGCCAGGAACCCTTGGATGCAGCCATGAGTAGATATTACTCATTGTTGCACCAATGCCCAAGTCATGGCTACTCTCAGTAGGAACAGCTCCACCATGTCATAGATGGGCTTCATTTCAAAACAGGAAGGACCCTTGGCATTTATGCTCAAGGATGACTATCCGAGTTAAGGGCTCATTAGCATCAACGATTAATTAAGCACGTAGCCAAGGAAGAGGAAGAACTACAGAAATAGGAAAGTGCAGAGGAATATAATTGAGATCCTTCCATCTGAAAGAGGGAAGTCCAGTTCTATGAATACAAGGAGGAGTTATCTCTAGATGCAGTGGTGAACAAGAAGACTTTACCTATACAAAAAATTTACTTTTGAAATTTCAGCCAAGGTGGACAAGATGTGGGATTCTTTGGATGAAAAATTCCAAAGTGTTTTAAAAATAGTAGAAGAATCCAAACAACAGAGTAATGATTAGGATTGATGAAGAAGGAAAGAGGCTAAACATGCCTACCACAAAGGTAAGGGCAAAGTTGCTGCGATAGAACAAGTTGCAAACTCAGACACTGAGGAAGACAATGGATGTGACATATGCTAGTACAAACATCCTAAGGGATGTTGCCCCATGGTGTTACATTTGCAAGAGTCTAGGGTGTACACTGTAAATCCATGCTTAGCAAAGAGGAAAATACCCCAAAGATTACCTTATTCCCAAGGCAATTCTAGGCGGTTCCACCAGCAACAGGGATATTATCCAAGTAGAGCTCTGTCGCAACCGTATGAGAACTACCAGCAATGGTAGCACCCATAGTCATGTGGGATGCCACCCCCAAGGCAGCAGTACCCTTACTAGTAGCCAGATCCTTATGGGTACTATGTTTAGTAGCCAATCTCCCCATGGGACTCTTCTAGTCACGCAACCTTCCAAAATCATTACTACCCTCCAGAATACTTTCAGACCCAATCTCCATCACCTGAGGGGAAAAACCCACATCTGCACTATCCTTTGCTATCTCCTTCTACCATGCCCATCCATCAACCCTCAACTCAGCTACCTCCTTCTCCACCCATGCAGGGAGAAATACCTTCATAACCATATTAGCATAATGCCACAAGGGTTGTCAATTTACAACCAACTTCTCAGCCGAGTGGATTCAAATCAAAACCACAGAAACATGCTTTTTTGGCTTAATAACCTAAACACACCCTTACACTTACCTATGGACAATGACCCTATATCTCCACCTTCCTCTAATGCTCAGTTCTCTGAGCGACCTTCAAACCAACTACCTTCTGAAGTGCAAACAATCATGTTAACACATGTTGTGATAGACTGGATCAAGGTGTTTCATCTTCCTTAGAAATTGGTTGATCCAAGAAGTCCCCTCATATACCTTCAAGTAGTAGGGAACAAGCCATGAAAAGCTCTTTTGGATTGAGGGTCAGGTGTCAACCTGATTTCACATGATATGTATAAGACTTGGAGCCTACCTTCATTGAAGGAAAGCAACATTTGGCTCAAGTTGGAAGACCAATCCATTACTATTCCCTTGGAATTTGTAGAAGATATTATGACCATTGTTTGTGGGTGGTCCTACCCTACTGATCTCCTGGTGATCCATGTCAATAATTGTAAGGGGAACTTTCCGATTATAATGCGAAGAGCATGGCTCAGCATGATGGATGCATGTTTGGGACTCCGACATCTCTCCCTTAAGATTTCCAAGGAAAATCCTTTTGGGAAGATCAAGAAAAAGCATGTTCCATACATCATGTACAGTGACTTCGAGTGCAACTATGTGCAGCAACTCTAGTCTGCGAAGTAAACATCCATTCAATCATGTGGTCAGTGTGTCATCGAATCACAAATTCAACAGTGTTTGTCCATAGTAGCCACTAATCAAGAAGGTACCTAGTGGCTGACCACTAATTTTAATAGTGGCACCCTATGCATGAAACCCTTTGAGAGCCTTGTATGTACCTATATGAGGAGCATAGATGAACTGGAATAGGTCCATCAATAACTTTCCACAACTGATGATGTTATTGATTAGGGAAAGCTGTAGATCCATGAAAGCTTTAAATAGAAGCCCCTAGAACTAAAACCCTTACGTATCAATCTAGAATATGCATTCTTACAAAATAGTAAGTCGATAATAATCAATGCCACTCTTGCTCCTAAACAAAAAATGAAGTTGCTAAGGATGGTGAATAAGTGGTTGATTTCCTTTACATGGTCATATCCTGAGTTAACAGGGATTGATCCTAGGGTATGCCAACATTGAATCTATATCAACCCTTCCATAAAGCCATGAAAACAGCCAAAAAGAAGATTGAATCCCAAACTTAAATAGATCATCAAGGATGAAATTGAGAAACTGCTGAAGGCGGGATTCATCTACCCCATTACGAATAGCGAATGGGTCAGCCCACTCATGATTGTGCTAAAAAAGGATGGAGGGTCTGTATCCGTTTGTGGACCAAGTGTTGGATACCATTTTAGGGCATTGTTACTACAGCTTCCTGGATGATTACAGTGGCTATAACCAAATCCAAATTGAACCAAAGGGCCAAGTTAAGACAACATTTATGAGTCCTTGGGGGACTTTCGCATACAAGAACATACTAGCTTCAAAGATCAAAAATTGGTGTGAAATATATCACTTTTAGATCACTTAGGCTTAGATCACGCTGAGGTCACACTGGCAGCATGAGTGTAGCATGAGCACTAATCATGCCTAGTCAAAAGCATGCCAAACACATGCCGAGGACATGCCAAGAAAAAATAAACTCACTTTGGAAGCTTTTATGAATCAGAAATACCTCAAACAGCCACAAAACCACTCAAATCAACATCCTGTAGTAGTCAATCCATGGATTAAGCAAGCCAGAATTAAATTCTCTTCTTGTACACTATCATTTTCATTGTAAATTTTTTCCATTTGCAAGCTTGTCAAGCTCTTACACTCCAAATTATATGTGCTTCTATGGGCGTAAGCTAGCTTGCGTAAGCTAACACACACTGTAAGATACAATGCATTCGGTCAAGAACATAGCTTGCCTACTCACATCCAATTCACACATAGCTATCTATCAAACATGCATCGCATAATCTTTTCTCCTCTCATCTCTTAGCCATTAATTCCATCCATGAATTCTGTACCCGAGCCTAGCCAATCCTTATAAATACCCTATCCATTCACATAAACGAGGTTGGAAAGTTTGAAGGTTGATGACTTTGGGAGCATTAACTACCAACTTTGGATGCTCAGGCACACGTGACTCCCAGCATCCAAGCACTTGTAAGCACATCACTCGGGGGCTTAGTGCTTGACTTGCCATCCACACACACAACTACGCTTTGATCGGTGCACATTCTTGTTAAACAATACAATAGAGTTCATTATTGCATTCCATTTACATTGTTTGCTTTGTTTACAATACTGTTCTGTATACGCTCCGTTTGCATTTCGTGTGTCACCATTTACATTTCGTACATCATCAATTATGATAATCCCAATGCTAGTCATAGCTTACACTTGAGGAAGTCCTTGGTTGATTTGTCTGCAAACCATCCAAGGCACTCTACCTTCGTTTCTGTATTGAGCTAAATCGTCGGTGCAAGGCTGGAAGGAAAACAAGCACTGAAAGATTGTTGGGCAAGCACAGCTGACCTTGCCTTCGCTTGAGGGAAAGATGGAAAAGGAAACAAAGGTAGGGTGCCTTGGATGGTCTACACACAAATCAACCAAGGACTTCCCCAAGCGTAAACTATAGCTTGCGCTGGGTTATTGTAACTAATGTCTTAAAACGTAAACAGTGTGCATAAATGTAAACAAAAATGTATGCAGAAAGTGTATTACAAATGGAATGTAAGCAGAATCGTAAACATAATGTAAGCAAAACATAAGCAGAATCGTAAACAGAACATAAGCAGAACGTAAACAGAACGTAAGAAAAATGTAAGAAGAACGTAAATAATGGCTAGCAAAATGAACTATATTGTATTGCTTAGAAAAGATGTGCACCGGTCAAAGCGTAGTTACATGTGTGGATGGCAAGTCAAGTGCCCAGCCCTGGGCTGATGTGATGTGATGCGTTTTATAAGTGCTTGGATGCTATTAGTCAGAGTGTGCTGAGCACCCAAGGATTACTAGTCTGAGTTTCCTAAGCCGTTTAACTCAAAAATTGCCAACCCCATTTATGTGAATTGATAGGGTATTTAGAGGGCTGGGTCAGGCTTGGGTGCAGAATTCAAGAATGGAATTAATGGCTGGGAGATGAGAGGAAAGTGGATCTCGTGACATGTGTCCAATGGACAGCTGTATGTGAGTTGGATGTGTGAGGGCAAGCTACATTCTTGACCAGGTTCATCGTAACTTACAACGTGTGGGTTACTCAAGCTCATGGGAGTACATACAATTTGGACCGTGAGGGCTCGACAAGCCCACAAATGAAGATTTACAAAGAAATGATAATGTACAACAAGAGAAATTGACTCTAGCTCACTTGAAACTTCTGGATCTTTGAATTAACTGCTACAGGGTGTTAAGTCCATGGTTGTTTGAGGTGTCTTTTCCTATGCTGGGCTCCCAGCATGAGTTGACTTGTTCCTAGCATGTCTTTATTTGAGCTTCAGCATGCTCACGCTACACTCACACCCAACATGTGTCCCAGCGTGCATGTGCAGCATGCATATGCTACACTCACACTGCACTCACGCCTAGCATGACATTCAACGTGAGTGGGGAAAAACACATTTTTTGACATCAATTTTTGAGTTCTAAAGCCTAGGTTTTTGAGTGCAACTGCTGCCTCCATTTTTACCTTGAGAGTGATTTGCCAGTTGAAAAATGGGCTTGAATGTGACTTGTTTGGAGGCACTTTCGGGTAGGTCACACTGGACTCATGCTACAGCGTGACCTGCAAAAATTGTAATTTTTGAACCTTTTAAAATAGAATTTTCTGGAGTGGAGGTTGGAACTGGAGATTGTCGATGCTAAGCCCGAGGATGGCCTACACATTCGAAACCAAGTCATTTTGACTTAGTTTGGAGGTTGTGAAAGTTGGTCACGCTGGACTTACACTACAACGTGACCACAGTGTGCCCAAAGTGTGACCACATCGTACCCTACACTTGAACATGATTTTGATGCTGTTTGAAGTTGCTTATGCTAAGGGTAAGCTACCTTGATAACATGAGCAAGCTGGCTTGAACAAGCTTGGTGTGAGTTCCATGCCTTAGTCAAGTTTTGCCTCCCAAATGCTAGGAAGGGCTTGGGTCATTCTCATTTCAAAGTGCTGGGCCGAAATTAGTGGTGTTTCATTGGCCCCTCTTTATTAACATCTAGAGGAATCCACCTAAGAGGCATCAACAAAGAAGTGCAAAACAACATGAACAAGAAAGTACCAAGCATTATCCATCGGCCCTTGGCTAGATGTGATCGCTCCGTGTTCAAAAGTACAAGGGATTGGGGAAATGTAGTTCAAGATGCAAGGGGATTGGTTGTAACTGGGAAAATCAAAAGGTGATTAGGGGTTATAAGTGCTACTAGAGTTGTGGGAGAGGAATGCTCTCATATGAACAAGCTATGTCCTTGGTACTTGTCAATAGTTGGTTTTCAGCAGACTCAGAGCCAAGACATTGGAGGTGCGTTCTTTGGAGAAAATGGGACTCTTATAGAGTGTTTACGGGGCCCATTGTAAGTGGCCAAAGCCATGTGATGGTGTGCAACATGGTCTCTTTGAGATATAAGTGTGACTACTTTCCAAGACAATTGCCTTCTCGCCTAGGGCTTGTATGAGAATAGCCAATTGTGTTTTATTTATGATGTCAACAGGGTCATGAAGACCTTTTCTACGCATTTTGCTCTTTGACCTTTTTGTTCTTTTTCTTTTTCTTTGTTGTTTGTTTCTTCTTTTCTTTTGTTTTTCTTTTTCTCTTTGGTCTTTTGAAAGAGATTACTTGTAGTGCCGTGCTTATGATTGAGAGCTTGCATTTTGGATCGTGTACTATGTATTGTGTTTTGCGTTGCAACGGCTTAGAGAGCTATAGTGTGCAACAATGTATCAAGAGTTTTGAGGATGTGCATTGATGTATCAAGGAGGTGTAATTGGATAGGATAAGGGGGCATGATAGGGAAATAGGGAATGCATTGGGAGTCAAGAATGTACTTATGAACAGAGTGATTAACCCAATTACATGCATTAGGAAGAATGTGATACCTTATCGTCATGATGAAGTGCATCTATGTACGAACGCCTCAAGAGTATCATCCTGCAAACACAACTCCAAGAAGATAAGAAAACCACAAATGAAATGGTTAGCTAAGCACTTTAAATAGGGAAATGGAGCCACCGCATGTAATTTTCAAAGCAAACAGAATCATGAACAGTATCAGCCTTGTCAAGGCCCATGAGATGAATCATGCAGCAAGTCTTTGTGGAACATGTATGACCAATTTCAATAAGACATCTTTTAAAGTTTTTTCCTGGTCTTTGATGATGTCACTAGTTTATAGTCTTAGCGGACTGTTGCAGATTAGTTTTATGTCATAACCCTTTAGACGACGCTAGTTTAGCATCATAGCAAATGATGCATTGCTAGTTTATAGTCATAGCAAATTGTAAAGAGGAAAACCAATTTATAGTCTTAGTGGATCCTAGGTACTAGTTTCACATCATGGAAAATAGATATGGTAGTTTAACATCATACTGGATAGAGCTCTATGGTATTAGTTTTAAGTCATGATGCCAGGACTTTTCTATGGTATCAGTTTTAAGTCATGATGCCAAGACTTTTCTGTGGTATCAGTTTTAACCCATGATGCCAGGACTTTTCACATACCTCAAGTTTATCAGACATAGTACCGTTTCAAGTACAAGTGATTTGTAGGATTAGCGAACTCGTTCCCGTCCATGTCAGCCAGTTTGAATGCTCCATTATGGTATGCCTTGGTAAATAAGTAAGGCCCCTCCCAATTGGCTAAGAATTTATTTGAGTGTTCACATATGGCTTTAAGGACTAAGTCTCCTTCTTTGATCAGGCACTTGTGCAGATCATGTTTGTGTTGTTGTCGTTGTTGTTTCTAGTACCATTTGACTTAATCGAGCATTCGCACACATTCCTCCTCTATCAAGTCAAGGTCAGTGATGTGTAGTTCATTGTTTTGACTTTCATCGAGGAGGCTGGAGAGAGCTATCCGCAATGAGGGAACCTGCAACTCTAAAGGTAAAACAACTTCAGATCTGTACACAAGACTATATGGCATTATACCTGTAGATGTGCGATGTGTCATTCTGTATGTCCATAATGTGTAGACTAATTGGTCATGCCATTATTTCTTGCTCTGATTTAGCATCATTTTGAGCAGCATGATGATAGTTTTGTTTGTAGCCTCCACTTGACCATTGCTCTATGGGTAGTAAGGTGATGAAAATGCATGTTTAATGCCTAGACTTTCACAGAAGCCTTTAGTATCTGCACTACTAGACTGTGGCACATTGTCGGTAATGATGGTCATTGGAATACCAAAACAGATCACGATATTTTCTAGTATGAAAGTGCAAATGTGTTTTAAAGTGGTCTTCCTAAGGGGAATAGCTTCTACTCATTTTGTGAAGTATTCAGTAGCTGTGATAATAAAACTGTGTCCAGTAGAGGATGATGGTGTTATTGGTCCAATTAAGTTTAAACCCCATTTTTGGAAAGGCCAGGTGATTTGCATTGTGTGTAATTCGTTAGGTGGCACATGTATTAGATTACCATGCTTTTGGCAAATGTCACACATTCTGACTTTGGAGATGCAATCATATTCCATGTGTGGCTAGTAATAGCCTAAGTGCCTAATCTTTGTTGCCATTGCTTTGGGTGCTATATTCCCTTCACAAAGTCCTTCCTGGATTTGTTCTATGATCGTTTGACCATCGATGCTACTAATGCATATTAGTAGAATGCCTTCATAGGATTTATGAAACAAGGTGTCTCCTATTAACGTGTATTGCCATAAACATTTTTGTACGATTTCCTTTTGAGCATTTGTCAAGTATTGTGGAGGTTCACCTCTTAGAAGGTATTCTTTTATGTCATCGTACCATTCTATCATGTGTTGTACTAACAGATGCTATAGGCACTTCATCTAGAGTGTTAATTATAGGTTCGACATAACTTGTTATAGAGCTAGGCAATGCGTGGAAAATTTCAGGTGTCATATTTAAGGCTAGCATAGCAAGTGCATCGACAATTATATTTTTGCTTCTAGGGACATGTTGTATATCCACTTCTTTTAATGGCCTCATCAAATGTTTGGTCAAATCACGATATGGTTGCAAATGAAGAGCTTTTCATGTGTAAACTTCAGTGACTTGATTAATGGCTAATTGCGAATCCCCTCAAACTACAAGGCATGAGATTCCCAAAGTTAACGTTGCTTGAAGGCCTCTAAGAAGACCTTTGTATTTTGCTATGTTATTGATGCAAGGAAAGGTCAAGTGGTAGGTGAAGGGTTGGACTTCTCCAGAGGGGTATGTTCAAATGGCTGCAGCAGTTCCTCCTTGAGAGGTTGAGGCTCCAACAAAGTAGAGGATTGTCTCGTAGTTATCAAGTATGGTGTCTATACTATTAACATTCTTATCTGGGAATTCGGGGTTTATTGTTGTTTCATCGTGCGTCGGCGAGACGGTTAGTTGCATGACTATTGCTTGACCTTTTGTGGAAGATTAAGTGACATAGTGCAAGTCAAAGTATGCTTTCCACCTAGCTAACCTATTCGACTCATAGATGTTATTAATGATGGCACAAAAAACATTATCCTTGCAAATGATGTAAACCTGATTACAGAATAGATAATGTCACCATTTATTCAAGGCGAAGACGAGGGTGAGGCATGATTTTTCTAAGTCGTTGTATCGTTGTTCATAGCGATTAATGTGTGGTTTAGGTAATATACAGGGATTTCGACTCCATCCTCACATTTTTGACAAAGCATCGATGCAATGGAGGAATCAGAAGCTGCAAGGTAGATGTAGAAAGGTTTATCACTTTGTGGAGGATAAATAGTTGGTAATTGAGCCAACTCTTGTTTTATGTTCTCAAACACTTCCTAACATTGTTGAGTCTATTGGAAATGTACATTCTTTTGTAATATATGTTGCATGGGACTCAACTTATCCATCAGTCTTTCGATAAAGCGTTTGATGAATTGCATTCTACCTTGAAGGCCACGTAGTTCGGTGAGGTTTCTTGGTGGTTGCATATTGGTTATTGCTTTAACCTTATCGGGGTCTACCCATATCCCTATTTCGAAGACTAGGAAACTGAGCATTTTGCTCATTTTGATGGTAAAAACACATTTCTTTGGATTGAGTCTAAGGTCATATTTGAGACAACATTTAAGCACTGAGTCTAGATCTTTTGCATGTTGTTTAGTTGTTTTAGATTTGACCATGATATTGTGAACATAATCATTGAGAAAATTGAGCATGTAATCACTAAATATGTATGTCATTGCTCGCTGATATGTAGCTCCTGCATTTTTAAGGCCAAATGACATCATAGTATAACAAAATGTCCCCCAAGGTGTCATGAAAGTTGTCCTAAGTTGATGCTCTGGATTGATTCTTATTTGATTATACCCTAAAAATCCATCCATAAAGGATAATAATGCATACCCAGTGGTCTGTGTCAATAAGTTGATCAATGCTAGGTAATTGGAAATCATCCTTTATAGTGGCTACATGGAGATCATAGAAGTTGATGCATATGTGTATACTACCATTCTTCTTAGGAACTACAACGATGTTTGATACCCAATCGGAATAATTGACGGCTTGGATGAAACTAGCTTGGTAGAGCTTTGTGATTTTAGTGCAGACTACTAATGCCACCTCAGGTCTAACTTTTCGTGCTTTTTGTTTTACTGGTTTAATTTTTTTATCAAGGATAATTTTGTATTGGACGATTTGGGGATCTAATCCTGGCATGTTGGTATATGACCATGTGAATGTTTTTATGTTATCTTTTAACACCTGAGTGATGTCACCTACAAGTTGCGAGTCTAGTAAGGCACTTAATTTCAATGTTCTATCTTCGCCATTGACCAAGGTAATGGGGATTTCAACCAAAGGATCTTCAGTGATATTGTTAGCTTCTAGATCTAGAGTTTTAGCCATGTTTTTAGGCTAGTCTGAGGTTCCTTGAGTGGAGGCTATCAAATCGGTATAGCTAGATGGATTTAGATCCAAGGATTCTGAGTTGATCACTCTTTCTACTTCTCCGTATGGTCCACTAAGAGACAATGTTGAGAGGATGTTCTTGGTGGCCATGGTGCTCACCCCTACCAATTTAAAATGGGAGTGAAGTAAGAGACACTCTTTTGGCAGGAGAATTATAGAGTGTAAATGAACATAGGATAATCAAACTATCTACTAAAAAAATTAGAAGATGCAGTGATAGTCATGGCAGTTTAAGGCCATACTGGGCCACATGTTGAGTATATGCACCATTTTTAAATTTTTTGACTTTTAAATTTTAAAATTTTGTGTGAACAATAAGATCATGGTGATTTTAAAGTTTTATAAATTTTATGCCATTTCTAAATGTTTATATATGCTTATATGTATTTTTGTTGTTGATTTTCTACACTTTTCTCCTTTTCCCCATAAGAATTTTTTGGGCTTCATCTCAAGAGGCTGGAATGACAAGGAATGTTAGGCAAGTACAAGGCAAACATGTAGCCACAATGAAGTAACATTAAAATAAGAAGAGGAAATAGAATAAATGGCCATAAATTAAATTAAATTAAATTGAACTTATAAGAGGTTAGAAAAGGGAGTTTTTGGAGTATTAGGCATCATTTCTATCACCATGAGTTGCTAGAAATTTGAACAACAACGTGAATAGCGTTAGCCAAGGCATTAGCATCAACATCAGCGTGAGCAAGCATGGAGGGGAGAGGTAGAGGAAAGGCAAGATGGGGCAAAGGAAAGAGGTAAGCAGATCTAACGTTCATGGAGGAGATTGAAGGGCTTCTCCAAGATCTCCCCTAAGCCAGGATCCCAACATGGAAGAAAGCCTTGCACAGGTAATTTTTTTCCTCCTATTTTCCTCCAGTAGCATTACCTAGGGTAAGAATTTGTGGTTGTGCTTTTGGGATTTTTGGGTTGCGAATTTGGGGCATGAGTGCATGGGTTGGGATTTCGATTTCCTTGGCATTCTGGCTATAGGGTTTCTAGTTTGCTTGGAGTTTATGGACCACAGGGGGAGTTAGTGTGAATGCGAGGAAGATTGATTTTTCATTTTCCTATAGCATGAGTTGCATTACTGGGAAGCTTCGATGTCAATCATTGTCATGGTTGCTAGTGTTTTGGGCAACATAAGCTACAAATGAGGGGTTCTAGGGGAGGGAAACATGAGCTACAAATTTGGGCTTTTGGGGGTTTCTTGAGCATCTTAGGCTGTAAGGTTTTTGTCTTCCTACAGCATGAGCATCCCTATCCTCCTTGACAGTGTGACTTGTAATTTTCAGTGTAGGTAATGAATAACATGACTTAGAATTTTGGGCAAAATTTTTCAGTTTTGGTGGGCAATCGTGACTACAAAAATTTTGACTTTGGAGCTAGGGCAGCATGACTACAAAAATTTTAGATTTTTAAGAATGGCTAGTATGATTGTAATTTTTCAATTTCGAAGGGGTTGTGTGACCACACATTTTTGGACTTTTGGGGAGCCCTAGCATGACTTGTAAATTTTTGGAAATTTTCCCAGGGCAGCGTGACTTGTAATATTTGAATTTCAGTCTCTGGGCAGTGTGAGTGTATATTTTCAGCCTCAAGAAAGATAGTGTTACTACAAATTTTTGGTTTTTCTTGGCAAGGCCTTTTTAATCAAAACGTAGTCAGCGTGAATGTGGGTAGGATTTTTGGGGGCAGGTTCCAGCATGAGCTAGAATGTGAGACATTGGGATGAGTGTTGAAGGGAAGACCCATCTTGACTTGCCGATGGAAAGCCTAGTGTGACTTACTGGTGGCTTGTTTGTAGATCCCAACATGATTTGGTTTTGTAGATGTTGAAGATACCCAACCTGAGCTGGAATGCAAAGATGTGCATTGCTACTAGACGTCCATTATTTGCTAGTTTCATATTTATATCATTTATTTGTTTTCCTGAGACGGATGTCTAAACCTTATTTGAGTAAATTTTTAGGGTGCAATATTTTTTTATGTGATTTTTTTGATTTTATGTGATGTTGATCTAATGTTAGTTCTTGGATTTTTTACTTACCCAGCATTTCGGTTGTTTGCAGGGGACCTAAATCTTCTCTCCTCATCATTGAGCTTGTTGGTGTACTTGCTTGGTTTGGTCCCTTTGGGCCAGACACACCTCCCTATGACATGCAAATTGGACCCCATGTAATATGGTTCCATCCTGGCGCTAGTTCATTCTTATCGTTTATACTACAAAATTTCAATGTTGTTATATGGTCTCATCTAAGTGAATAGATGGCTCATGATATTATTGAGACCATGTTACCTAGGTCTACACAAGAAATGCTAGCCTTTATCACTGATATCGATGAGGGACTTTTTAGAGTTGAGGGAGGCCTTGCTGAGGGTCCTAGATCCTCGTCCTTTGACTTGTGTATGGGAGATGCTTGCCTGTAGTCATTACAATAGCAGCAACACACTTTTCTTAGCCCTTCATGTGCATACTTTATTTCAGAACCCACCTGAGACAGTATATAAAGTGGATAGGTATTCTTCTTTGTGTCTTACTTTAACTTGTGATTTAATTTTATGTCATCATCTGAATGTGAATGTTGTTTTCCTATGTAGGCCCTATTTTGATGAACATGGGATGTGAGATGATGATGGTGGGCTTACTTTAATGTGTACAACACTAGAGACATTTATGGCTAGCCCCATTGTTCATGCTGCAGTGTTGGACTACACAAAGATGGCCCTTGTTAACTCCCATAGGGAATTTTCAAGAGCCTTTGAGCATTGCCACGCTCATGGTTGGCCACATAAGGATTGGTCTCCTAATGGGCAAATTCTCCCTCAAAGGATTGATCCTATACTCACCTCACCTTCACTAGTCATAGATGGTAAGTGACTGCACAGTAGACTCCATTTTCCTTTTTTGTTGCATCATTGTGTGTGATGTCACTTTTCTAACTTTACACTCTATGTTTTTCTTTTACAGCGGTCATCCCCCCCCCCCCCCCTCTCAGAAGTTTCCTTCACTATAGGGCGTACTGAGGCTATGCTTCTTATGAAGTATGGGGAGGTAGAGCAATCACAAATATGGTTACAGAAGAAAGCTTCTAATTTTATTATCAATTGCCTCACTCAGGATGATTTGATGGACCTATTTACAGCCTTGACTCCTAGCATTCTGACTGCTGAGATGGTTACGATTGTTGATCCTTTCAGCGGTGATGCTTCATGTTTTACCACATAGGTTCGGGGAGTAAAGGTATCATTCCACCTAACCACTGAGTTTCTTTCTGATCTTTTTGGCATTCCCATGAATGGTGCCATGGTAGCTGTAGACAAAGCAACTAAAGATGAGTAGGTCATAAGGGAGCTTGAGTAGTGGTTATGTGTGTCTAAGGGTCCTAAGAGATTTTCCATGTGAGAGGATACCTGATTGATGGAAGTGAACTTCTTGTATCCTCTCTTTTGGGCACGGGCATTCCCCAAATCTCTTTCTCAAGGGAGAAATCTTAGGATCAAGTCTGCACATGTGATGCCTACGATTTGGAGATAGGCATGCAATACAATTGGGCACAATTTTTGGGATCTGACCTTCATGGGAAATTCATCAGGTTACGTTCAAACATCCATGCAAAATCCCACTTTACCTTTTCCTTCTTTGCAGGATACCTACGTAGGTTCGCTGAATTCCTAGTAGTTCATGAGGATAACCACAACATTTTTAGAGACCATTTGCAACTATCCCGCCCTTGGATTTTCCACTTATATAGCACCACTAGATCCCAGGACCCATCGGAAGACATCGAGGAGTCAGTATTGGTTACTAGTGGAGGTGTGGCCAGTTGTTCTCATCATTCCCATGATAGCTTGGGATTGAAGCCACCTAGGCTATGCACATTTGTTAAATCGGTTAAACACTTGATTAGTGAGACTATTGGAAAGTCCAAGGCAAAGGTAGAAAGGAAAGAATGTCCAAAGGATCTTGCCCCGGATGTGAGACCCCCAAGGGCAAAGAAGATTCGATTTATTCTACCAGTGGAGGGTAAGTGCTTTGTTTTATTGTTATATATTTTCTTTTTTGGTTTATACACTATTGGGTATACCTATGTGCTATATCATACTAACTTTAAGGTTCTGGTGTTATTTCAGAGGAAAGTTTGGAGAAGGGGAGAGAGGTCATGGCTTCAATACCTGAGGAGGAAGGAAAAGAAAAGGAAGAAGCAATCGAGGAAGAAGAAATTCTGGCTCCACAAGAGGGTGTGACAAGCGACATGGGGACGAAGCTTGCAAAGGCCTTGGATGCACTTAGGCATTCAAGTGATGAAAGGGATGTCCTTGATGGTTTCTTTTATAGATCTTTGCATCTTGATGATCCACCCAGGCTAGACAGCGAAGGTCATTTTGATACGTTCCTCTTTAGCTGTGTTTCTTTGTGTTCATTTTTTATCATGATTAATTTATGTGTGCACCTGTAGGAGCTAAACTCCAATGGGATCCTTCTGAAGCTACTCATATTGATGCTCTCCCTAAATTACCAGGGGACATTGAGCAAGTCCCAAGAAAGATTTATGATGTGATTTCTGGTTGCATCGTACAAAATGTCAAGACCTTTTGGACTTTAAGGCATTTGACTAAGCATCTATGGGATGAGGTTCACACACTAAAGGAGACACTAGCAAGAGAGAGAGAGGAGAAAAGGGATCTCGAATCTTGTTATGACTTTGCTATTGCTAGGTTGTCTGGTGATAGCACATGGCACTCATCTGAAATCACCTATGCACATTATTGGATGGTGTTGAACAATAAAGTGTAGGCTACACGGGACTTAGTAGAACAAAGAGCACAAATAGATTTCTTGAATAGGAAATGTTAAGATTGGAAATCCTTTGCTGCCAAAGTATGAAAGTGGGGCCAAGACCAAAAGGACCACAAGCATCAGTACAAGAAATGGTTGAAGGAAGAGTCAATTGAACATCACCAGATGGAGATGTTCATTGATGGGTTAGGTTTGTAGTCTGCTTATGATAGGTTTTCTGAGTGCACCGAGGTGGAGGGATCTCCTGAGAGAATAGTTTCCACCACCTCTAGGGAGGCTGTGATAGGCGTGTTCTCTCTTGAGTGCCCTACTTGGACCCTGGTGGACAAGGGAAAAACACTTGCTAGCATTGACCTTGGCTTAGAGGAGGATTGGGCAAATATGTCTAAGAAGGAGATTCTATGGCATTTGGAGACCAACTTGGGGCCTTCCTCACTTGTGAGTCTTTTATTGTGGCATTTATTTTTGTATGATTTTATTGTTTTCATTGTTAGTGTTACTATTTTTTTTGTGATTTCTGTGTTTATGATTTGGTTTACTACCCTGTTTTGCTTTGTTTTCTATTTTCTGTTTTCAAGGACATGTTAATGATGGAGTTGGCCCTAGTGGATCAGGAGTGGATGATAAAGAGGATCTTGGGGATCAGCCCCATCCATGAGCTTTGTGTTAGTCAGACTTAAGCCGTTAAGTGTTTTTAGATTTTTGAATGTTTAAAAGGATGTATAAAGACTGATGTAATGACCTAGATTTAATTGTGGTATAAAATGGTTGCATTCCTTCATTACTTTGATGTTCCATGTATATATATATATATATTTGTTATTTTTCATGTTTTTCATTGTTTTTCTTTGTTCTCTCAAGTATATTGTGAACATGTGCATGCAACTAAAGGTAGCATAAATTTCTAAAATGTAAAGCAAAACATAAGGTAAATATTTGAAAAAGAAGGCAATGATCATGCATGAATCTAAATTGTAACTTGTAAATGAAAATCCAATGTAAAATGACGGGAGTTCATGAATTTGTAACTTTTTGGCTCTAGTTTAAAGCCATTTCAAGCTAGGTACATCAGTTTAAAGTTATGATGGACTGTTGCATTTGTTGTTAAGGAAAGAAAGGATTAATAGTTTTATGCCATGTGGGCCAAAGGTAGTAACATTTTCAAAAAGCTTTTAAATGGAACAGGCCATTTCTAACTGTGGTTATTTTAATGTCATTGCAGACGTTTGTTGGCAATTTAACGTCATACCACACGATCGGTAGTTTAATGTCATTTCGGACATTTGTAGTTTAACGTCATTTCAGACATTTGTAGTTTAACATAATTTCATAAATTTATTAGTTCATTCTATTTGTTGAGTTGCTTCTTGATCCTTTGTAGCTTAACATGTGGGGTTGGACATCTAGGTAAGATTTTATACTCACCTTCCCCTTCATCAGTCATATCAAAGGGTAATTCCACTAATAGACATCAGTAGGAATGGTGCACATGTTTGTATTGTTTGGTGTTTCTTCAGTTTTAGTAGGATTGGAAGTTAACATTGGATTTATGTTTTGAGGTATGCTCATGGTTCCTTTCTTAGGCTCAATGAATTCAATTTCTGACTCTTGACCTACTTTAGGGTGTGAGGAAGTAGGTGGTACTATTGCGTCTCCATATATGATGATCTCACCACCCTCATAAGGTAGGTGGATCTCCTCATGGATTAGTGAGGATATAACTTTAAGTTGAGCTAGCGAGGGACATCCTAGGATTAGATTAAACCCTAGCATTTCATCAACCACTATGAATTCTGCTGATGTGGGGAATTGGGCTCCAGCTATGAAATCTAAAGTAACCATACCTTTCACTCCAACATAAGAACCACTAAAGGATTTTAGGAAAGAAGTTGTCGCAGATTGTATTTTTTTTGTAAGTTCTAGTTTTTTGATAACATGAAAAGGTATTACATTTGTTGCCGCACCATCATCGACATGCACCCTATGTATCTTGAAATGATTAACCTGTATCGTTATGAGCATAGGGGTTGTAGTAACTTCTCCTATTTTCTCATCTAGCTTAATGTCCTTAACGCGAAACTCTAGGGATGTAGTCTTTGATTCCTAAGGTTGCACGGACAATATTGCATGAATGGATGGTTCATCTATAGGAAGGTCCTCACTAACAAGGACCAAAGTTAACATATGCACGAGAACTTTTCAATGTATTGGTGAAGTCATTACTAGATCATACAGGCTTAAAGAAGTATTCTTTTGTTTCAAAGCTTATGTGACCTGGGTCAACGCATTCGCTAGGTCTTTACCATTTGGGGTTACCCTTTTCTGTAGAGATTTGGTCCATTTGACCTAGCATTCGTACTTCCCGTGGAGGGGTTTTTACATTAGTAGCTGAATATGCTAGGTTTGGGACATCACTCGTGACATTATCCTTATTTTGATGACTCCTACTAGGCTCACTGATGGGCGGACCCATGGGAACAACGTCTAACGATGTTGGCTTTGGTGGTCCCAATTTGTGTTGATGTTTTTCTCTTTCCAAGAGGTCTCTTGTTAGTCTATAGGCAAAACGTTCTTGCAAAGGTCACAAGGAAATGCAGGTGGGTTATGTATTAGGGTGTTTTGGCACCTAGATCACAAACGAAATGGGTCAATTTTTAGATTGTGTGGTTGTGGCTGCAACAGAAGGAGGTACATGGATAACGAATAGTTTTTGCATGTGGGGGGTGTATGCATGATGAAAGGGGTTTGAGGATATGTTGGTGTAGGTGTGTTTTTTGAGGGCCTACAAATCACAAAATGTTTTCATGGAACATCTTGTCTATCTTCCACATGGATAGTATTAATCACATATGGTGCATCATTGGTATTGAGAGGATCCTTGTAAACCCCCATGGATTGGTTTTGGGGTCTTACTGGGTTTGCCTCATCAAATACTACTTCACCCCTATTAATCATGCGTTGTATATCCTATTTCAACGTAAAGCAGTAATTAGTCCCATGACCACACTATTGGTGATATTCACAAAACCTATCCAACCTAAAGCCTTTTGGAATGGGAGGTTCGTTGGCTATTGCTAAGGCTGGATTTTTGGCCAATTCACAAAATTGATCGTGTCTTTGGGAGGCTGCAGGAGACATTTGTTTGTGTTGAATTAGCCCAGCCTTTAGAAGTTAATTAAGCAATTGTGAAGGATTCATGGGCAATGGTGTGTATTGAGTGGGGTATTTTCTTTTGAATGTATGGGCATGACCTATGTTGTTGTTTCTATTTGAGAAATTTTTGAGTGTAGGAGTGGGTGTGGTTCTTTCATAGCTATTTGGGATAGCAGGTTGTTTTCCTTTTTGTCCTGGATGACTAGGTCAGGCTATTTTGGCCACTGCTACTACCGTTATTTTGGATTTATATTTCCTCGTATGTTTGCTCTTAAAGGTTGAGTAGGCTGGGTCATTACTTTTTTGTGCTACCTCTTCCATATCTTTGATTTTCACGAATGCTTGGCTCAATGTGCGAGCTTTTAGATAGTAAAGATTTGATTTAATAAAGTCATTCATAGCTACCTTAAGGATGGTAAGAAGATATGTTTCAAACATGGGTTCGTGAAGTTCATTTAAGGCTACACTCCACCCTTGGATAAATTTCTATGCTGGCTCTAGTGGCACTTGTTTAATTTGAATCAAGCTATCTAATGTGGCTTCAGGTTTCAGATTGTACTTGAAACGGGTGACAAACTGGTGCAAAAAATCCTCTAGAGAAGATATGGAGCTACGAGGTAAAGCTCGGTACCAATCTAAGGCTTTTTCGGTTAAGGACATAGCAAAAACACACAAAATTACATGGGGCCATGCCTGAAGCAAAAGACTTTCTATTTGAAATGTCACTAGGTGGGCATTTAGGTCTCCCTCTCGATTGTACTTGGTCAGCTCGGGTAACAAGAATTCCTTTGGCAAGGTTAAGGGTGGAAATGAAGGGTCAATTGGGTCATCTTGATAGAAATCTAGTACCTTGACTTCCTTAGTGTTCATCGTTTCAAGGCATTTTAATTCTTCTGCCAACAAGTGCATCATTTTTTGTGTGTCTACCCATTCTTTGGTGGTAGGTAGACCAGTGGATTGAGCGGATTGTGACAAATAATTGTTTAATTATTGCATGTTTGTGGGAAGAGAGGTTGTTGGGTTGATGTTTGTTGTGGTGGGATAGTATTCGGGACTGAGACTATAGCGAGTGGAACCCACTGCCTAGCCACAACTTGTGAAGTAACACCCTGAACATGTTGGATTGGAGTAATCAATGGTGTGCCATGGATCTACACCTGAGGTATGTAATGGATGGATGTGGAAGTTGGTATGACCGATGGCATCCTAATTACTTGAGGTTAAAAGATTGATCCTACGTTAGTTTGGGGAGGGAGTTGTTGGGACTGTACTTGCAGGGGTACAATGAAAGTGGATGCATCAGAGTGAATATTATTGAGCATGGAGAAGATAGGAATGGAAGCAGGTACCTCTTGTTAGGAGACTGGTACTCGAGTGTTTGTAGATAAAGGAGGAAGCACAGTTTTTTCCAAAAAAGGGTGGAATAATGGGTTTGTATAGGCATGGGGACTGATGGTGTGGTAGGAATCTCCATGTTCAGATTGGACTACAAAGTCATCTTCCTCATCTTGAGGCTCTATTGGAGGTAGCTATAAGGCTTGACTTCTTGCCTTAAGAAGTTGGGATATGAGTTTATGATGGTTTTCAAATAGCGGGATTATGTCAAATGCTGAAGGGATGAACTCACATCCTTCTTTAAGATAAATTCATATTCTTTCTTTGCTTCCCTCTCTATATGGTTGATAGGTAGGTTGGCTTGGATCTTGATGAATTTATACTATTTGAGTGTAAGAGTCGCATAAGTAGGACCTTTGCCTTGTAGCTTGAGTGACTAGCACATAGGGCCTTGGGGATTTATCTGTTCAATAACAGTTATGGATTCCATGGCAATCACACGGTTCGAGGTTTCAGCCCCAAAGTCTAAGATTGGTAGTGTTGTTGGGTTAATTTGGGAGGATGTCATATTGAACGTGACCAAACTGGGCTAGACAATGTTGAATATGAGCAACAACATGACCAACGTGACCAATAGCATGACCAAACTGCAGCGTGACTAGCATGACCAACAACGTGACCAAACTATAGGTGACTTGTATCAAGATGGATGATGGAGTGGATGGGGGTAAGTCAAGCCACCGTATGTAAGCTAACTGGACAATCTGGGCTTTAGCTTCAGCATTTTTTCTATGCACATTTGGACAGGTAGCGGGATCAATGTCAACCCTCCTTCTAGTGCTAATTTACTGTACTAACCTAAATCATCAGTGTAAGGCTAGAAGGAAAAAAAACACCAAAAGATCGTTAGGCAAACACAGCTGACCTTGCCTTCACCTCGAGGGCAAGCTGGAAAAGTAAACAAAGGTAGAGTACCTTGGATGGTCTACACGCAAATCAGCCAAGGATGTCCTGAAGCATAAACTACAACTTGCACTGGATTTATCATATCTAATGTTTTAAAACATAAACAACATGTATGAAACTTAAACGAAAATGCATGCAAAAAACTGGTATTGTAAATAGAATGTAAACTAAATGTAAAATAGAGTAAACAGAAAAATAATAGCTGGTAAAATGAGTTGTATTGTATTATATAGAAAATATGTGCACCAGTCAAAGCATAGCTACAGATGGCAAGTCAAGTGCCAAGCCCTGGGGCAATGTGTTTCAGAAGTGTTTGGATGCTATCAATTAAAGTGTGCCAAGCACCCAAGGATTGCTGTTCTAAGTTTCCTAAGTCATTTAACTCAAAAATTGCCAACCCCATTTATGTGAATTCACAGGGCATTTATAGGGCTAGGCTGGGCTCGGGTGGGGAATTTGGAAATGGAATCAATAGCTTGGAGGTGAGAGGAAAGTAGATCTCATGACACGTGTCCAATGGATAGTTGAATGTGAGTTGGACGTGCGAGGGCAAGCTACATTCTTAACCAGGTTCATCTTATCTTACAACATGTGGGTTACTCAAGCCCATGGGAGTACATACAATTTGGACTGTGAGGGCTCGACAAGCCCACAAATGAATATTTACAATGAAATAATAATGTACAACAAGAGAAATGGACTCTTGCTCAGTTGAAACTTCTAGATCTCTAAATTGACTGTTGTGGGGTGTTGAGTCCATGGTTGTTTGAGGTGTCTCTGCCTATGCAAGGTTCGCAGCATGAGTTGACTTGTTCCTAGCATGTCTTGATTTGAGCTTTAGCATGCTCACACTACACTCATGCCTAGCGTGTGTCCCAGCATGTGTGTGCAACGTGTGTATGCTGCACTCATGTTGCACTCACGTCCAACATGACCTTTAGCATGAGTGAGGCAAAAGACATTTTTTGACATCAATTTTTGAGTTCTAAAGCCTAGGTTTTTGAGTGCAACTGCTACCCCCCTTTTGACCTTGAGGGTGATTTTCCAGTTGAAAAATGGACTTGAATGTGACTTGTTTGGAGGCACTTTTGGGTAGGTCACGCTGGACTCACGCTGCAGCGTGACCATAGCGTGACTTGCAAAAACTACAATTTTTGAACCTTTGAAATTGGAACTTTTTGGAGTGGAGGTTGGAACTAGAGATTGTCGATGCTGAGCCCAAGGATGGCCTGCACATTTGAAACCAAGTCATTTCGACTTAGTTTGGAGGTTGTGAAAGTTGGTCACGCTAGACTCACGCTACAGCGTGACCACAGTGTGCCCACATCGTGACCACAACATGCCCTACACTTGAATGTGATTTTGATGATGTTTGGAGTTGCTTACACTAAGGGTAAGCTACCATGACAACATGAGTAAGTTGGCTTAAATAAGCTGGGCATGAGTTCCATGCCTTAGTCGAGTTTTGCCTCTCGAATGCTGGGAAGGGCTTTGGTCATTCTCATTTCAAAGTGCTGGGCCAAAATTAGTGGTGTTTCAGTTTCCTTTTCTAGCTTGCCCTCATGCGAAGGCAGGGTCCACTATGTCTCTCTGATAATCATTCAACATTTTTTTCCCTTCCAGCCTCACGCTGACAATTTTAGTTATTACAGTAAATTGGCACTAGAAGGAGGGCCTACCTATTTATTGTCCTGTCAAAACATTTACCATGCTACCTATTAAACGTTGCACAAACTAAGTGCTGAAACTAAAGCTCAGCTTGTCAAGCTAGCTTACAAATGCCTAGCTTCACCTACTCACCCTAAGCCAATTACTCACGCTGAGCTGGTTACTCACGCTGAGCTAGCTTACTCATGCTGAGCTAGTTACTCACGTTGAGCCAATTACTCACGTTGAGCCAGTTTACTCACACTGAGTGAGTTACTCATGCTAAGCCTAGTCACTCATGCCTCTAGCTTGTCCAGCCTATTTTACACATGCTACTATGGAATCTTCCCAAATCAACACAGCAATGTTGCAAATCTCTGACTTTGGGGCTAGGACCTCAAACCATGTGAATGAGAAAAAACCCATAACTGCGATTGAAATTATCAACCCTCAAGGGCCAACTTGCTACTCACTTAGGCTACAAGGTAGGGACCCTACTTACGCAATCCTCACACCAGAACAATATAATTTCATATGTGTAAAGATTCAAGCCAAATTGCCTATCGATCACATAGAAAGAGAAGCAAAGAGAAACTATGAGCTCATCTACAAGGGAGGTTGTGAGTTCACTCCCTCAGCATTTAACATAATTCCCCTTTCTAAGCCCCATCATCGATTCATATCTTAGCTTCTTATGATGAGGAATCAAACTTCACAGCCACCTTTGATAGAGCCTCAGAGTGAAGATGAGGAAGATGACTTTGTGGCCCAATCTGAGCATGGAGATTCATACCATATCATTAGTCCTCATGCCCATACAAACCCATCATTCCAACCTTTCCTAGAAGAAACAATATTTCCCTCTTTATCTATAAACACTCGAGCACCGGTTTTTCTATAGAAAGTATGCACTGATATTCCGACCTTCCCCATGTCCAACATTCAATCTGATACATCCATCTGCATCATACCCCTACAAGTGCAGTCCCAAAAACCCCCTCCTCAAACTAATTCAAGATTAATCTTCCAACTCCAAGTAATAGGGATGCCATCAGTTATACCAGCTTCCATGTCCATCCACTACATACCACAAGTACAAACCCATAGAGCACCTCTGATTACTTCATCCCAACATGTTCAGGGTGTCACCTCACAAAATGTGGCTGGGTAGTGGGTTTCACCAGTTATTTAGCAATACCAAACTGCTCACTACAATGTAGCACATCCTACAACCCCATCTCTAAATGTTTCTCCACCACAACAACCGACAATCCAACAGTCTCCCTTTCCACAAACAATACAATAATCAAACTACTACCAATTGCAATCTACTCAACCAGCTAGTCTACCTACCACCCAAGAGTGGGTAGACACAAAGAAAATGATGCACTCATTAACTAAGGAGTTAAAGTGCCTTAAAACTACAAACACTAAGGAAGTCAAGGTGTTGGACTTCTACCAAGATGACCCAATTCATCCTTTAGTTCCACCATTAACCTTGCCAAAGGCAATCTCATTACCTCAACTAACCAAGTACAATGGAGAGGGAGATCCAAATGCCCATCTAGTAACATTTTGACTAGAATGTCTATTGCTTCAAGCTTGGCCTCATGTAATTCTACATGCATTTGCTATGTCCTTGATAGGAAGACCCTTAGACTAGTACCGAGCTTTACCCTATAACTCCATATCCTCTTTGGAGGATTTGTTACATCACTTCGTTACCCATTTTAAATATAATTTAAAGCCTGAAGCCATGCTAGATGGTTTGATTCAAATTTAAAAAGTGCCATTAGAGCCAGTGTAGAAATTCATCCAAAGTTGGAGCACAGCCCTAAATGAACTTCACGAGCCCATACCTGAGACATACTTGCTTACCATTCTTAAGGCTTCCGTGAATGACTTTGTTAAATCAAAACTTTATTATTTAAGCACTCGTACTTTGAGTCAAGAATTCACACAAATTAAGAACATAGAAGAGGCGACGTAATAAAGTAACGATCCAACATACTTAGCCTTTAGGAGCCAACATATGAGGAAAGATAAGGATAAATCCAAAATGATAGTAGCAATAGTGGCCGAGATAGCCTGACCTAACAATTCAGGACAGAAAGAAAAACAACCCACAAACATGGGTCACACTCGTACATTCGAATGAAAAAATCCTACTTAATACACACCCTTTCTTGTAAAGCCTTCAAAATTATTAGATCAACTTCTAAAGGGCAGGTTAATCAAACACAAGCAAATATCCCCCGTAACATCCCAAAAACATGATAGATTCTATGAGCTGGCTAAAAACCCAACCTTAGCAATAGTCGATGATCCCTCCATTCCAAGAGGCTTTAGGTTGGATAGGTTTTATGAATATCACCAAAGGTGTGGGCACGGAACTAACTACTATTTCACCTTAAAACAAGATATACAATGCATGATTGACAAGGGTGAAATAGTACTTGACAAGGCAAACCCAGTAAAGCCCCAAAACCATCCTCTTAATACTAAGGATGCACCATATGTGATTAACACTATCCATGTGGACAATAGACAAGAAACCCCTCAAAAACCTTTTGTAATTCATAGGCCTTCTAAAATTGCATCCACCTCAACACCTCCCCAAACCCCTTTTGTAATATGCACATCTCCCGCACCACAAAATCCATTCGTCATTCGCGTATGCCCTTCTGTCATAGCAACAACCACAGCATTAGGAAGCTGACCCACTCCCTTTGTAATCTGGGTGCCAAAACACCCTAACATGCAGCCCCCTACCATTTCCCTGTGACCCCTACAAGAATGCCTTATTGATAGGTTGACAAGAAAGTGCCTAGAAAGAGAACATCATGAGCGTAAATTAAGAACACCAAAGCCCATACCGCTAAATGTTGTTCCTATGGTTTTGTCCACCAGTGAGCCTAGCACAAGTCGTCAAGACAAGAATACCATACTCCCAGTGTCCCAAACTCAACATCCCCAGCTACTAACACCAGAATCCCTCCACGAGAGATATGAATGTTGGGTCAAATGGACCAAGTCTCCACAGACAAGAGCATTCTAAGTGATAAGGATCTAGCAAGTGCATTGACCCAAGTCACACAGGCTTTGAAAAAAAAGAACACCTCCTTAAGCTTGTACGATCTAGTAATGACCTCACTAGTACATTAAGCATCTCTCATGCATATGTTGACTTCAATTCCTATTAGCAAGGACCTTCCCATGGATGAGTCACCCATTTATGCAGTATTGTCTCCACAACCCCAAGAATTGAGGCCCACATCCCTAGAGTTTTGTGCTAATGATATTAAGCAAGATGAGAAAACTAGAGAGGTGACTACAGCTCCTATGTTCATAACAATACAAGTCAACCACTTCAAGATATGTAGGGTGCATGTCGATGATGGTGTAGCAACAAACGTAATACCCTTTTCTATCATTGAAAAACTAGGTCTTATAGAGCAAATACAGCCCACAACAACTTACTTTCTAAAATCCTTCAGTGGTACCTGTGTCATGGTAAAAGGCATGCTTACCTTGGATTTCATAACAGGGGACTAGTTCCGCATATTGGCTGAATTCATAGTGGTTGATGAAATGTCGAGGTTTAATCTGATTCTAGGACAACCTTAGTTAGCTCAACTTAGAGCTGTATCCTCACCAATCTATCAAGAAGTCCACCTACCTTACAAGGGCAGTGAAATCATCATACATGGGGACACAACAACATCACTCACTTCCTCATGCTCAGGAATGGATCAAGGATTAGAGGTTGAATTCTCTGAGTCTAAACAAGAAACCATGAGCGCAATTCAAGATTTGCACCAACCGTTAACTTATGATCCTACTAAAACTGAGGAAACACTGAATGTCACAAACATAGGAGCCATTCCCATTGACATCTCTTGGTCGGAGCTATCCTTTGACATCACCAGTGAAGGGGAAGGGATGTATAAGATCATACCTACATGTCCTACCCCTCATGTCAAACTACAAAAAATAAAAAAACAACTTAATAACTAGGGCAAACTATCATGCATCCGGAATGATGTTAAACTACCAACCGTCCAGTATGACATTAAACTACCAGCGAATGTCTATAATGATGTTAAACTAGCCATGGTCAGAAATGGCCGATTCCTTTTATGTCTCCTCAAACTGTTATTGCCTTTGGCCCACTATGGCCTAAAACTAGTAATCCCTCTTTCTTTTCTTTCAACAAAGATACAAGTCCACCATGACTTTAAACTGATGTGCACAGCCTGAAATGGCCTTAAACTAGAGCCTAGTAAGTGGCAAGTTTACAAACTTTCATTAAGTTATGTAAAATTTTCATTTACATGTTACAAGTTGCAATTTTAATTCATGCATTATTGCTATGTTTCTTTTTACAAATATTTGCCTTACATTTTGTCATACATTTTGGAATCTCATTTTACATTCAACTACACGCACATGTTCACAATATACCTAAGAAAATAAGAAAAACAACAAACAACAAAAAATAAAAATAAAACAAATAAAAAATATATATACATATATAATATTGAACATCAACATGGCAATAGAATGCCAACACATTATGCCATGATTAAATCCATATCATTACATCTATCATTTCCATTAAACATCAAAAATCCAAAACATTTGGTAGCTAAAGTTGGATTAAAAATTAGCTCATACGTCAATACTAGGAGGGGGCCTAGCCCTCAAAATCCTCCTCCTCATCTGCTTCCACTCCACTCGGACCAGCCTCATCATTATTTTATCCCTACAAAAAGAAAAAAACAAAAAAGAAAGGAAAAACAAAAGAAAAGAAGAAGCAAACAAAAAGAAAAAGAACAAAAATATCAAAGAGCAAAATGCATAGAAAAGATCTTCATGACCCCATGGACATCAGAGACCAAAGACCATTGGCTCTTCTCATACAAGCTCTAGGCAAGAAGGTAATCATCTTAGAATGACAGTTACACTTGTGTATCAGAAGATCATGTTGCACATCATTACATGGCTTGGGCTATTTACAATAGGTTCCCGTAAACACTCTATAAGAGTCTTGTTTCTCCAAAGAACGCACCTCCTATATCTTGGTTCCGAGTTTGCTAAACACTAGCTACTAACAAGGATCAAAAATATGGCTCATTCACATGAGAGCTTTTCTCTCCCACAATTCCAACAACAATTATAACCCTTGATTAACTTCTGATTTCCCCCTGGTTACAACCAAACCCCTTGCATCTTGAACTGCATTTCCCCAATCCCATGTACTTTTGAACATAGTGCAATGACATCTAGCCAGGGGCCAATGGATAATGCTTGGTACTAGGTTGGTCATGGTGTTTTGTACTTCTTTTTCGATGCCTCTCAGGTGGATTCCTCTAGACGTCAACAAAGAGGGGCTAATGAAACACCACTAATTTTAGCCTATCATTATGAAACAAGAACAACTCAGAGCCTTTTGAGCTTTTGGGAGGAAAAAATTTGACTAAGGCATGACACTCACGCTAGCTTGTCTTCGGAACTCATGCTGGATTGCCTTGGAAACTCACATTGGCTTGCCCTGGAAACTCACACTGGCTTGTCCTAGGAACTCACGCTGGCTTGCCCTAGAAATTCATGCTGGCTTGCCCTGGGAACTCATGCTAGCTTACCCTAGGAACTCATGTTGGCTTACCCTAGAAACTCATGCTGGCTTGCCTTCGAAACTCATACTCAACTTGTCAAGCTTGCTTACTCATGCTCAGCTTGTCAAGCTAGCTTGCCCTCAGCATGAGTAACTCCAACGACTTCAAGATCAAGTCAAAGATGGTCCAATCTAAGGGTGAAAGTCATCTTCGTAGGGTCACTATTATCCACTTCAAGTTTCAGTATTCGGGGGTTCAAATTTTGGGACAAATTGTACAAATTTTCTCACTCACGTTGTGGTCACACTGAGGTCATGCTGGCAGCATGAGTCCAGCATGACCAACTCTGCGAGCCTTAAAACTGAGTCGAAATGGTTTGATTTCAAAGGTGCAAGTCATCCTCATGGATCATTATTGACAACTTCAAGTCCTAGCCTCCAAAATTCTAGATTTCAGGTCCAAAATTACAAATTTTTTGTAGCTCACGCTGAGCTCACGTTGGCAGTATGAGTCCAACATGAGCTACCAAAAGTGGTTCAAAAAAAAGGCACATCTAGGCTCAATTTTCAACTTGCAAATCACTCTCAGGGTCAACCACAATCAAGCAATTTTTGCATTCAAGAAATGGACTTCAAAGATTAAAAATTGGTGTGAAATATATCACTTTTAGCTCAGTCATGCTCAGGTGACGTTGAGGTCACACTGAGGTCATGCTGGCAATGTGAGTACTGATCATGCCTAGTCAAAAGCATGCCAAACACACACCGAGGACATGCCAAGATAAAATAAACTCATGCTGGAAGCTTTTATGAATTAGAAATTCCTCAAATAGCCACAAAACTACTCAAATTGACATCCTGTAGCAGTCAATCCATGGATCAAACGAGCCAAAATTAAATTCTCTTGTTGTACACTATCATTTTCATTGTAAGTTTTTATCATTTGAGAGCTTGTTAAGCTCTTACACTCCAAATTGCATGTGCTTCTATGGGCGTAAGCTAGCTTGCGTAAGCTAACACACGTTGTAAGATACAATGCATCTGGTCAAGAACATAGCTTGCCTATGCATGTCCAATTCACACATAGTTGTCCATCAAACATGTGTCACATGATCTATTCTCCTCTCATCTTTCAACCGTTGATTCCATCCATGAATTTCATTCCTGAGCCTAGCTAAGCCTTATAAATACCCCATCCGTTCACATAAACGAGGTTGGAAATTTTGAAGGTTGACGAGTTTGGAAGCATTGACTAAAAACTTTGGACTCTTAGGCACATGTGACTCCTAGCATCCAAGCACCTATAAATACATCACTCCAGGGCTTAGCACTTGATTTACCATCCACACACGCAACTACGCTTTAACCGGTACACATTCTTGCTAAACAATACAATACAGTTCATTATTTCCTTCCATTTACATTTCTTTCTTTCTTTATGCTTTGTTTACAATACAATTCTGTATACACTTTGTTTGCATTTTGTGTGTCACAGTTTACATTTTGTATGTCATCAGTTACAATAACCCCAGTGCTAGCCATAGCTTACGCTTGGGGAAGTCCTTGGTTGATTTGCATGCAGACCATCCAAGGCACTCTGCCTTCGTTTCCTTTTCTAGCTTGCCCTCATACAAAGGCAGGGTCCATTATGTCTCTCCGACAATCTTTCGGCTTTTTTTTCCTTCCAGCCTCATGCCAACGATTTCAGTCAGTACACATATTATATCCACTATGCAAGCCAAAGTATTGTGGGTGCTTAGTTAAATTACACTACCATTGAAAAGGAATTAATGACAATGGGGTTTTCCTTGGAAAAGTTCCAACACTATGTGTTCAGATACAAGGTGTTTGTGCATACAGACCATAGGACCATCTAGTTCCTTATGAGCAAACCAACAGTGATCCCTCGTGTCATACGGTGGCTCATGATCCTTCAAGAATTCGATCTTACTATGGTAGACAAAAAGGGAACTAAGAACATGATTTCTAATCACTTGTCTTAGTTACAATGGGACAACATGGAGGGGGAGAGCCCACTCACTGACAAGTTTCTACATGAACTCCTCTTTAATAGAGCAATCGTGAAGGAGACCCCCATAGAATCAAATTGGTTTGATGACATCCTTACCTATCTTCTTACACAAGAGCTACCAAAGGAGTTGGATCATTGGAAGAAACAATAGTTTCTTCACATAGCCAAGCACTTCATGGAAATTAATGGACACCTTTACAAGGTGGGTGTGAATGTCTTGGTTCGATGGTGCATCGCTAATGTAGATCAACTATGCATCCTCCAAGATGCTCATGAGGGCCATTGTAGGGGCCATTATGCAAGAAGGCACATGGCCATTAAGATCCTGCTTGCAAGATACTATTTTCCCATACTCTTCAGAGATGCTCAATGGTTCATCTACTCCTATGATCGATGTCAAAGAGATGGTGGGATGACGACGAGAATGGAGGGATCTCAATAGTGGATTCAACCACTAGAACCCTTCAACATTTGTGGCATCAACTTCATGGGTCCCATCACACCCATGTCAAATCAGAAGGCATACATCATTATTGTAGTGGACTATTGTACCAAGTGGATAGAGGTGACAACCATCACCAATTGTTCCTCAACCACAACCACATGGTTTATTCAACAAAAAATCATGAACAGGTTTGGGGTGCTACGTGCACTCATTTCAAATAGTGGCACTCACTTCACAGTTGCTATTTCTCATAAACTCATGCAACGTTTGGAAGTAGAACATAAATTAACAACACCCAATCACCCCCAAGCCAATGGACAAGCTAAAGTCACAAACTAGGAGATTACAAAAATCCTAACTAGGATGATTAGAAAATATAGGAAGGATTGGAGCACAAAACTTAACGATGCCCTTTGGGCCTACTGCTCAACTTGGAAACTTCTTATAGGCTCCTCCCCTTATGAGTTGGTGTATGGAAAACTATCAATGCTCTTGATTCAAGTAGAACTCCAAACACTATCCACTACAAGTGACTTAGGTCTTGACTTATCCCTAGCACAATGAGAATGGCTCATCAACTTAAATGTACTAGATGAGAATCGATTAGTAGCCTTGTCATCAAATGAAGTACATAAGGCATATAGAAAATAATGTAATGACCTTAGGATTTGGAAGGTAACATTTCAATGTGGAGATAAGGTTCTCTATTGGAACCCCACACATGTGCTGCAATGGACCAAGTTTCAAACACTGTGGGAGGGATCTTATATTGTTTTCAAGACCTTTCTATGCAAGGCCCTACTCATCCACAAACCTAAAGACCCAACAAAAACACAGTTGGTCAATATGCAATAATTAAAACCCTTCCATGAACTACACCAAACCAATGTCACTATCACTTCATCACATGGTCAACCACGTTCCATCTTTCGAATCTCCTCCTCCAAGCTTAGTTGTGGGGGAGATCATTGCCCATACTAAAATAGTTGTCCCCACCTCTCAGGTCTTGTCTATATTTTCTTTTTTACACATTTTTGTTTTACACCATCATTCGTACAGTTAACATTTCTTACCTACTCTTTCTCTTTATATATATATATAAATATATGTCACCTTTAGTTGTTCTGTTCTATTTTATTTTAGTTTACTTTCCTCTATTTATTTTCAATAATAAAGTCATCTTATTTCCATAGGATGTGATGGTGTGCTGGTTGCACCCAACAAGGGCGTGCTTATTATGAGTTTCCTATTATATCTAGTTCTTACCTTAGCATTTTGGTTTCAGGAAACTAAGCTACATTTTCTTTCATGCAACAAGTAGTGAGTCCACAACATCTAACCACTTACACTTTTCTATGGTGCCCTGGGATCAAGAGAAGTACAGTCCCTTTTTCATTAATTAGATCCAATAATATTTGACCTTGGTGGATTCCAAACTTGGGAAGGATCTGAGTCATAAGGAATAGGATGTGACTTCAAGGGGATGTGGTGGACTACGTATCCTCCTACAATCTCTCATGCATTGTTGTCGTCAGGGATTCCTTCTCGTTCCATGGCCATGAATAATAGGAAGGTGACATGTCCTTGCATGGAGTGGTTCCCATTTAAAAAAAACAATGGGAATTCAAAGAACACCCCTTGGACCCACCAATATATCCTTACATGGTGTGGTTCCCATTCAAAAAATAAAAAAATAAAAAAAAACAAAACAAAATGGAAATTCAAAGCACACCCCTTAGATCAAATAACATGCTACAAGCACTAGATATGAGACTCGAAAGCCATGTTACCTAGGCCTAATGGTTGACTCTAACTAAGGCCCTTCCTTACTTTCTACTTCCCTTTCCTTCTCTACCAAGAATGGGATTTGATCTCTAAAGGTATGTGTATGTCTTAAGTGGGTGGATTGGTATTAGTCCATCATTGTGATGTCATTGGACATGGTCAGTCTTGATCCAGACCTAGAGAAAATTCTCATTAGGTCACTTAACCACATAATTCACAAAGGGATTGTATCAATCTTAACCTCGGTGCTCCATTCCACATGCTCTCCCCCTCATCTGTTGCTCTCCATTCCTCACCTCACTGCTAGTTTCATGTTTCGACCATGTATCTTGGTTTGTTGGTACTTGTAAATCCTTTGGTTGGTTGTTAGAGATACAAGTATTAACCCTCATTGACCATTAACTAAAGGGCCCATAGACCCCTCAGTTGAAGATGTGCAAGGGCAAACAAGGCTTGCACCTGCTATGGGGAGGACCTACTTGCATATCCTTTGGTTCCGTATGTTAATCTCCTACTTCGTTGATATAATCCGACACCCATTTCTATGTTATCCATTGTTGGACCCTCCATCACCCACACTTCATATTCTAATGTTCTCTTGACTCTAAGTCTTCTTTTGACACTGATCTCCCTTCGTTATTATTTCATGATGTTCTTAGGTCTCTAAGCCTTCAAATGACTCCAATTATGTGCTAAAATTCATAGACTTGGGCCTTTAATTCATCGGTCAACAATGGTTAACAATGGCAGCCACCTATGTTTACATATCCCCATCGACGCAACACCCAAATTGCTATATATACATGCATCATGCTTTAGAATTTTTTTCCATTTACTCATAACGCTACAGGAGGTTTTCAAATTTTTTGTCCAATCTCCTTCTCGGGCATACAACCTTCCTTCCATTTATTCCAATCCAACCATTCTTTCATCCTTTTGCTACCAAAGATATGCTCTACATTGTGGGGGCCCATGATTCTATATATTGTGACAAGATTCTATATATTATGACAATATGGCTGACCCAAGACTTAACGTGACTTAACACAACTTAATGCATCGAAGACTTAATGCCTCCTAGGGTTAGTCAAAACATCTCTTAGGGTTAGTCAAAATGTCTCTTATGGTTAATCAACACATCTCTTAGGGTTAATCCAAGAATTAGCCTTAACTCAAATAATTAGCTTTAACTCATAACCTTTCAACTACACTTTCGAATGCCACATGTACCAGTACATACACCATCCTAGATCCAACAAAATGCACATGCCACTGTCATGGCTGGGCCATCATGAGAGGTATATCATTACCATTTTGGACACCATGCACACATTTTAATTCATGGTTATGTTGTGATTGTAGATGGAACAAAATCCAAGGCATCCAAGGGAGGAAGGACCATTTCAACCTTAGGAGAAATGAACTAGAACTGAAAGGGGGTGGGACACGCAACCTCAAGAGGACACAGAGGGCTCACATGCAACTGGCCCTCTCTGTAAGGAATCCAACATGGAATCTATTCATTAGATTCCTAAGGAAGAGGTTCCCACAAAATAATTTCATGGGGACAAGACCCTAGTGAGAGTGTCACGGCTTGAGGTCACCTTGACCAAGGCTTTCCTTAATGCTATCAAGCTAAAATAGCTACAATGAATGATCCTTCAAGAATTATACTTCGGATTGTTCCTAGAAAATGCACTAGAAGAAGTCAAAACTCAACTGCAAACTTCTTCCATGTGGCCAATCATCATGTCTAGTGATGAGTGGTATTTGTGGAAAACCTATCTCTTTTGGAAAAATCTACAACCGGGGTTGCGAGTAAGAATCAAGGACATCCATGTGTCTTACTCTGCAGAGGCAATTGTGCAAGCTCTTCGGTTGCCTGAGACTAGGGTTGGTGTGGTAGAAATTTCAAGACAAGCAGACCCCAAGGTGAAAGAAGAGTGGACTAGGTGGTGCTATGGGATAGACCGTAAGGAGTGTTGCACATTGACCACTGCAAAAAGAGTTTACTCTAAAATTGCATCTTACCACTTAAATCCAATGGTAAGACCCAACAAAGTCACTGCCTTCTCTACTCGTGCATGTCCCACTTTAAGAATAAATTTCCCTATCAACCTTTCATAGTTACTCTTCTTGGAAATTGCAAAAAAATTTGTAGAAAATGAACATGAAGGATGAGCTTTGCCCTTCCCCTACCTGATTAGAAAACTATGAAAACGGGAAGGGATAACATAATATGCCAATGACATACTCCGTCATGCCCCAATTGCCTCATGGTATGAAATGATGAAAGATAAAACACCTACCACAACAAGAACGAAGAAAGAGCAACCACCACCTCCACTATCCACACAAGCAACAGGGTTAGACTCGCGCATGATCGCAAAGCACATATGTGAGATTTGAAAATCACTCCTGTGCCAACAAGACTAATAGGTAGGAACCAGAAGTGGTGGAGACTCTTCTATGTATCACCCTACCTTGAGCCATCTAGAACAAGTGTCTTGATTTGTGAGCTTGTTGGAGAGGGCAAGGTCGATGCTTTTGGCTATGTGAATCCAAGTGCCCACGAGAACAGACCCTAGCGCTCGAGAAGTAACAGTGTCACTGACCCAACAATTATTCCCAAAAATTTTAGGAAATGCAGTACTTTCTCAGTGCACTTAGAGGAGGGTAAAGAGGCAATTGTCTTGGTAATGTAGCACCAAGGATAGGAAGTCACAGTAGAAGTGGTTGTAGATACGATCGCCACGGCTCTCAATGCACCTACAACACCTGTACTGGATATACATGGGCTTAGAGATGTGCAGATGTCTGCATGTACTTAGAGTGGAAAACTTAATGTAGCACAACATGAAGAATTATTGGATCAACTGGTGGGAGCTGGGCAACCACTCTTGGATGTCTTCGACCTTCCAAAAAACATCACTACAACATAGTCAAAGCTACTCTCGGCAAAGGGCAAGTGCCTCATCCTAGAGGGGCAACTAGAAGTGGCTCAAGTAGACAATCAACACTTCGTTACGGAAGTTTCCCAATTGAGGGCCCAACTTTCCAACCTAGCTATACTCAACTATGAAGTCACCAAAGATGAAGCTTTCAACAGCTTCAAACCAAGCTTCAAAAAGTTGAGTATGAGTGGGAGTCGATGATCTTTGACAAGTCCTTAGTGAAAGCCTATTCTTATTATCTAAACAAGGACTTAGTAGAGGTTCACTAGGAGAATGTTGGATTGATCATAGAAGTTCATCACCTGCATAATGTTGGCCTCAAAAATCAATAAATGAAGGATTTTATTCACCAATAGTAGGAGGAGCTGGCTAGGGTGAACACCAATGTGAGAAGATTGGCTACCAAAAATCACAAGTTGTAAATGGAAAAAGTCTGAGCCTTGCAATAGAAGATAACCATTGAATTCTCCGCTTAGAAGAGTGAGGCCCTCAATTTTGAACAAGTGAAAAATCACTACAGGGACCAAGTGGGCTTGTAGAAAGACTTTAATGAAAAAGAAATCTAAGTCATAACGGCTAAGATGAATCAAACCCTCCAATAGCTCAAGGAAGGAGGCGAGGTATGCCAACCCATCTTTGATGGATTAAACACCTACAACCAAGATGAGATTCATGTCAAGGAGCTATAGATTGAAGAAATGATAGAATATATGGAAGTGGCCAACCTTTGTTATGCAAACCTAGCCATGCTTATAGCTAGGAGGCCATGATTAGACCTTGAGAAGCAATTGGCCACCTCGTATTAGTTTTACAAGGGTGAGTTCAAGGTGCATAAGGAGATAAAAAAAATCTAGAAATAGCAAATGTGGAACTCAAAGTTCTTCTCACTTACTTTGAAGGGCAACGCTCTATTGTAGAGAACTTGGCCTGATGAATGGATGACTACCAGCAGCTGCAAGCATTAGTCCGAGCATTCAATATCAAACGAAAATAGTTTGTGTCTTGGTTTGTCAATTTAAAGGAGCTCTTCCCTACACTTTCATGTCCTTGGGATGTTCCTGTTCCAACACACATTGGTGAAGCCGCTTGGACTATGAACAACCCCAGAAGTAAAGAAGATAAAATGAGGACTCTGTTGGAGGCTTTCCAATTGCCTTCGGAAATTAAGATAGCTGCAGGACAACCACAACCACAACCTCAACCACCACATGCACCTGAATTTGGTGAGGGCCCATCAAAACCACTACCACTAGGAACTATATGACCCTATTTAGAAACTTCAGCATCTTAGTAGGGTTGTGAGTCCATTGTTGTTAAGGTGTTCAATTTTGTTGTCCATGAACACCACAATTTGTAATTTTTTTTCATACACTCGAGCACTTGGGTGTGTTGCTAGCATCAGTGTGTATTGATATGTTTTGCTATGTGTGTCACTAGTAACCTCATACCTTCCAAATTGTAACAAACTCAAGGACAGGTTTTCACTTAGTCATGGGGGTATGATGAAACATCCAGTCCACTGCATTGACTGGGCCACGTCAATGAAGGCTCATTAATGTGGCCACCTTAATGAAGCCTTGTTAATGCAGCTGTGTTAATGTGACCCCATCGAAGCATCTTTCCAAGTGTTAACATGGCCTTGTCAATGCAGAGTCCATTTTTGGCTATAAATATGCATGCACCCATTGCATTTATGGCACCTTTTGTTCAAGTTGTACTGAAACTCTTGCAGTTTGTTTCCACAGGAGTTAGATTATTTTCCAAGTGCCCGTAGACATAGTTCGACAAGTGTACAACTCTTTATTTTAGCACTAATGTACCTAAGCCCATTGGCATGAACGATAATAAAGATGAGCTTTTTGGACATTCCTTGCAGCATTTGAACTAGATTATTTAAGCATTAATATTTTAATACTTTAATCATTTTCATGATTCTGTCATTGCTTTATAGTTATAGTACATTTTAGTAGTCCACAAGAACACATAAGCATGACCACCTTGAACATATGTCTGACACTTGGCAACCCAATGACGCTTAATGTTTGGCAACCCAGTAGTGATTAGGACATGCTTGGGATGTGCACGGAAGGTGGGAACAATTGCTTATGCTAGGAGTAGTCGAGCGATAGAGTAATGAAATCTTAAATTATCTAGCCCTTTTACTCCCTATATTAGAATAATTAAATATTTAGAATAAAAGAAAACACATAAAAAATCATATGCCTCAGTCTCACTTAACCAGTGTTCTAGAATGTCACAAGTGAGGTTGAGAGGACAATGACCATCCTAACTAGGATTTTAATCGCTAGAATACTGTGCATAAGTGCTCACAGTCTTTGAAATTTGACCGGATCACACGTGAACGCTTGTGATTCATATGGTTGGACGTAGAGGTACCTCACCGCTCATTAGTTATCATCTTTTTAATTCCACCTAATATAATTTTATTGCATGACTCAACCAAACCATTTCCTTGTCGATAATATTCATTTATAGCTTTAATAATAACATTATGTTCCCTAGCCCAATTAGTAAACTCTATAGAGATGGAGGTAGGTTCATTATCCACTATTAAAGTGTAAGGATATCCATATCTAAAAATTATCATTTTCTAAAAAGTGAGTAACTTCACAGTAGCTGTAAAGATAAACTTGTGTTGGGCTGTTGATAATGGATTAATCACCCCAATAAAATATAAAGCCCATTGCGTGAATGATCTTGTTTCTATTATAGGTTGTTAGGGGACTAAGCTCTTGGAATCTTTACCTTTGAATATTTAACATTGAATACATGTTATAACTAGGTTGTAGATCATAGTGGGCCAATAGTAACCTACTCTAGTGATCTTATTCACTAATGGGCAATGTCCTATATGTCTTTGCTCATGAAGTTGCTTTAAAGCATCATTTTCTTATTCTTGGTTAAAACATCTTAGGTATATTCCCTAGAAATTATTCCTAAACAATTCACCATTAATTAGACCAAAGTTTGAGAAATTAGATACTAAAAGCTTTCTTTTATATCTAGGTAAATCCAAAGGACAATGATGAAAGGTCAATACAATTTAATATCCTAATACCATGAGTCGTGTAATTGGTTAGGAGCAAACAGAATATTATTTTCTTCATCAATGGATAGGATGTGAAGTGGTATTGACTCCTTGTCTTTAGGTATATCACAATATTTTAAGGATGAGGCTTTGGCTATTAAACCTCAAATTTCTCAAAACTATGATTCATAGAGTCTATTTTTATGTTTCATCAAAATGTAATATATGTTCACTAGATACTACAAGTCTACGAATGTAATAAATATTTATTTCATTTTCATGTTTATAATTAAATGAAACAGTTCATCTCTCACCTTAGCATCATGAAGATAACTATTTATTTATTTATATAGTGTCTCAAAGCCCAGCCAAGGGTAATTAACTTCTTAGCCAAAATAACCTCTAAAATAGATGTAACCTACTAAACTCTAAACAAGAGTGTCTACTCCATTGAATGAATATTGGAATTGAACCTATAGTAAATGAATCTAGGAATCAAGCTTGTATCCTTTCCAAGAAAGAGTGCTATGCCATAGTGATCATGTAAGGAAAAACTCATGGTTGATGGAGCAACAGCTGCAATGAGAAATCCAATTGATAAAGCATAGGTAGCTAAACAAGGCATGGCACAAGCACAGGAATAGGGCCCACCATCCATAGGAGCAATCATAGGTCCAAGTAAAGGCAACACCATGTAGTGTCCATGACAAATATGCAATGCTAAAGATGGAGATAGAGGCGGCAAAGAGGAGGATGGAGAGCAAGGTGGCTAGCATGGACTTCATGATGGCATTGAGGAGGAAGTTCATGGTGAGTATGTTTTTCTTGTCATTTCCATCCATGAGGTAGTGTACCCACTCGTCTCTAGCATAGTCATGATCCTTGGTTGGCTTTTGTAGCCCAAGACAGAGTGGTAGGTGCCGCACACTACCATGGTTGTGGCCACCATTCCAATCTCTATGACCACGATAGCATCCATGGTTTTTATGATTCTCATTATTTCTACTCCGTGTTTAAATGAGGGGTGATATGAGGAATAGGATGGTAATTGTTCATTGTAGTTGTGTTTTTAGTATGTGTTTTATAATTGCAAGTAAATGCTTGCTGATTTAGTATTAATCTAACAAGACTAAGCATTAATCTTATTTTGATCATCATAGTTAAGAGTTTTCATAGAACCATAAGTTTTACATATAAAAGTAGTATCATCCTCATGACCAAAATTATCAAACCTTACTATGCTTAACCTTCAACTTTAAACTTCAAGTGTTGCTTCCTCTGAATTCTTTAACTAATTTTCAGGAATCTCCACTTCTTGAATCTTGTTGCAATCCTTGTTACAAGAGGCTAGTTGTTAAATCTCAAAATTTGTCTAATATTTCTTCTTTCACTTTACCATGAATAGCATTTAGCTTAGAAAGTACTAATTTATTTGCCTTCCCAATTAAATGATATAAGAAAAAAAATTTCTTCTTTAAATTCAATATACGTCTTATCACACTTACCATGTTGTTTAGCCATATGTGAGGAATGTACATCTATAAACTCCCTGCAAATGAGATGTGAATCTTTGGAAGAATTGCATGCTTCTTCTTCACTTTTCTCACCATCATCTCAACTTGTATAGAAGTTGTTTTTTTTGGTTCCTCATCATTGGATCTATGCTTTGATGAACCTTGTTATCATTTGGATCACTAGGACATTTGAAAGCCATATGGCCTCTTCCTCCACAAATCCAACATTTTATAGAAGAAAAATCTAGAGTAGAAGAATTTAAAAATTTTCTATCTCTTTCTCTACCATTGAAGAAATTAGGTCTTTGTTGTTGCTGAGATGCCCCTTTGTTTCTTCTTGCAAGCAATTGTTGTAGTCTCCTTGAGAGAAGAGAAATCTCATCTTCTTTTCCCTCATCATGCTCATTGACCTCCTACTTCTTAGAGGTAGTCTTTAGAACAATAGGTCTTTCTTGAATCACTCCTTCACTTATGAGATTCATTTCATAGGTAATAAGAACACTTTGAAGTTCCTCAAATTTCAAAGTTGAGAAGTCTTTGATTTCCTCCATGGTTGTGATGTTAAGTCTGAACTCCAATTGAAGAGTTTTAATCATTTTGATAATGGCATTACCTTCAGGTAGATCTTTTTCTATTCCTTTGATTCCTACAACAAGATCATTAGCTATAGAAAAATAATTCTTGATTTTCTCACCTTCTCTCATTTTGAGTTTATCATGTTCACTTTGTAAAACTAAAAATTTTGATTGCTTAACAATAGAGGTTCCTTCATAAGTAGCTTCTAAATTTTGCCAAATTTCTTTGGCCATTTTACATCTTTCTACCCTATTGAATTCAAATTTATTTAATGCACAATATAAAAAAAATTTCTCTTGAATCAAACATGAACTTTTCCTTTTTCTTTTAAGACCATTTGTTATGAGTGTTGATGATGTTGGTGGTGCCATCGATGGGTGGCACACAACCTTCCAAAATTCACCCCCATACTTCAAACTCCATGGATTCAAAGAACCCTTGCATTCTAACTTTCGAATAGGCAAAGTCAAATCCATCAAACATGGATGGCTTTGTGTAAGATGTTCCCTCCATTGTTTACTCTTGAAATTAATGATGACAAAGAAGAGTACCATGGCAATGAATAAGTTTCCCAAATTAAAACTTAAATATACAAAGAACACACATCAAATTTAACATGGTTCCCCAACTTGGGTAGTCCACACTTAGAGGGTATATTGTAAGCATACCTCTGGACATTATTTCTCTCAAAATGTGGTTGAAGAGTCCACATCCCATCTAATCTTCAAGCCTTTCTCTAGAGTGTTGTACCATAGCACCAATCACTCAACCCCAAAAGGTCTCGTTAGGCTGGAAAATGTGGTTTCAAGGCTTCCACAACCTTTACAATCTTGCGCTTTGCCCTGGAGTGTTGTACCATAACACCAACTCAATCCCTTGGGATCCCAACAAGTTCAAGCACATAAACCCCACAAGTTAACAAGAACAAGAATTACAAGGGATAATTGCAACTCAGTTTGTTGGTCCTTATACAATTATGTATAACACACTTCACAATGCCAAAATGATAAGACAATGAGGAGAAATAGACAATTTAATGATTATACAATGAATACAATAAGGTTTGCAGTTTTCCCAATGCACATCAAGTCTTCTTATAGCTACCATGTTTTTAAATCCATCTTGGAACTCGTGCAATGGCTAGCCAATGATCACTAACAGTCATGAAAGATGTCTTTCTCATGCTTGAGACATCTTTTCGAACTTGCCTTTCATTATAGGAGTGAAAAAAATCTTTTTGAAGTCTTCATTCCAGGAGACATCTTTGTCTTATGAAAGACATCTTTCTGAACTTAATATGCATTTTGTTAAGACTTCTTTCTATGATGAAGATGCCTTTGCCTAAAGAAAGATGTTTGCTGTTTCTTAGAGATGTCTTTGTCTATGAAGCCTTCAATTCTACCAAGTTTTCTTTTGTTTCTTGAAGATGTCTTTGTTTAATTTCTTTGCATGATGAATGCATCATTTCTTGTCCATAACCTTGATCTTTTCCATGCTTTAACGATGATAACTTTGCTTGTACAATATCTGGTCCTTGTCCACATTCTTTGAATGTTCATTTGGAAATCATGTCGATGACCTCCTCCTTTGAGTTCTAAATAGTTCATTCCTTGTCCTCTTTAGCTTATCTTGGTTTCCCATGTATGTAGTCCTACAAAGACATAACCATACAACCATGCAAACAACCTTTGACTCCATTTTACTTAACATTTTAACACATACCAAAACACAATAAAGGGTCCACAATATGCCTTACTTTGGACTAAACCATACATGATAAAACTACCACTAGTCCAAGCAAGAAGACAACAACTTGCTATCAATGCTTAACAATCTAGATACCACACTAGTTTAATCCATGGAATTTGATGAAATTGCATGTGAACACTTGCGATTCATATGATTAAGCATAGGAACTACCCACTGCTCATTCCTTTTATAGAATTTATCCATAACTTGGGATTTCCCTGTCAAGACTCTTATCATTAGGTTGGCACCTCAATGTTGTATAGTAAACATAATACCTTAATGAACTTAATCAAAATACAATAATGGATCAAACCTAACTAAAACTTTTAGCCTATTACATACATAGTAGTAAGCTTGCTAGTTGAACTGTGCTCTTATTAGCTTCATTAATTCAATATAGCTTAATATAACGAGTAACTCATTTCTCATAATGAAGCTTGTAGCATTTAGTTATAAAGTTCTACTTAGTTTATACAAAATTTTCATGTTGACTATATGCCATGAGGTTGCACATAGTCATCTAGTGCTAGTTTTGACAATACTCCACTCTTTGTCTGATCCAAAATGAAAGTTGTAGGTTCTAATTTCACATACAAATCTGGTAGTAGTAAAGTACCATTATGGTGTAATTCTCTAATAGTTTATCACAACTACATATTAGAGGTTATACAACTACCCTTAAGTTTCATTGTCTTATTAAAAAATTTTAAAAAATAAAAAATCAAATCAAGATTAAAGTAAACTAAAAGCTATCATCCAAGGGTCATTAGCTAAACCAATGATAAATGGTTATTACCAAAAACTAAAATTTCAAATCAAATCATATGGCTTGTGGTTTGTAAATTTTAGTTTCAATTTGAAATGGTATCTTTTTAATCAAAGACAATGAAGTGTTAGCTTAGTGGTAAAGACTCGTGATTTAAAATTTTCAAGTCATGGGTTTGATTTTGGTAGGCAATGCTAAGTTAAATATCTTGGGACATACCTATATTATAATTAATTTGTGTTTCAACATCCCTTACCCCTTCTTAATTTTTATAGAATTATCATGTTGGTTATTTTAGGACTATCATTTGGAGTGATGGCAAGATGCTCATTGCTCAAGTTGAAAACCTAGATTTGAGCCTCAATACAACCACTCAAAGAGGATGGGCCATCATTTATCTACCAACTCTCCCAAGACCCCACTTAGTGAGATAAACACTATTGTTTTAAATGATGATCGTTTTTATCATGTTGGTTATTTGTATTAGAGGTTGATGTAGTTCAATAATTTCATGGAAGTAAGGGTTTCAGTGGCGAGAGTTTCAATGACAAAGATTTTAGCATTGATAAGAAATTGCAAGGGGTCTAGCATTGATATTATGTGTAATGCCACTAGATTTATTAGGTGATCCGTTAAGAAAAACAAACACTTCTTTACCTTTCTATGGATATATATAATTGAGGAAATATTAATAAGTATATGAGTGTCTAAAATGCACCTTCTAGGCTATCATCATAGTAAGTGCAAACAAACGTTTCTAATGAAAAATAATGAGGCATTAGGTTAGTGAAAAAACTATGAATTGAGGCATATTTGATCACTCATCATGATTTGGTTCCTTTTACATCATTTGTTTTATTTTTCTAATATTGGAGTAAAAATATTTACCCACCTTTGGAATGTACTTTTCCATTTTCAAAGTCTTTTAGTAGCATTAGGAGTCATTATGGTCACTTTGGTATCAATTTGAAGTCAATTGTTTATGTTTTCCTATATAGGGTAGGTAACCACAAGCTAACTACAAGTCATACTTGGCTATAGATGTATTGTGAGGAGGCTACAAGCTATAATCACCAACAGTTTCCTAAAAGTGGCATATATTGTAATTTCTAACATTGGATGATAAGTTCCAAGTACATGCAAATTGTAAGTGGTAAGTAGCAAGATTGTTGGTTGTAATTGATCATAATTAGTGCCAAAAAGAAGAAGAAAGATTTAAGCATGTTACTAGTGTGAGTAGGCTATGAATCATCACTAGGTTGCAATTTAGAATTATGAGATAATTGTGAGCCATAGTCACTCATAGTTGGTAGAAAAGTCATTTTTCAAAAAGGACACAAGTTTCAAAGCAAAGACCAATAGTAATTACAATATATATAAAGAGGATAAAAAGATTGTAAGAAATTCACCTAAGAGTTCAGGTCATACTATGGTGTCAAGCTTAAGAAGCAATTCTGTATCTCTCTTTAGTGTTATGAATTGTGGTTGAGTGATCATTCTCCTAACGATCCCCCTTATGTTGTGAGTGTGGACTGAGGGCTTTATTGATTGATTATCTAATCTTAAGGGTGGACTGCTTTTTATTGTGTATTATATCTCATTTTTTTAGTAAGAATAAAGTTTCATTTTCACTACAATTAAATTTCTTGGAACCTCTATTCTAAAACTCATAAAATGAAAAAGCATAAACAATATTTCAATGGCCTACAAATGCAGTGAAATTTTTCTCCAAGTATTTGGGCTTCTTGCTAGTACATGAAGGACCAAGTAGGACTGTATATCAAATTTAATATAAAATGAATAAGGCAATTGTCTCTCAATTATAGGTTTGATGTAAATAGAAAAAATAAATGTACCTAGGACTTTTCTAACTTACCGTTAGTGTGTCATTATTGAATCAAATATAATGCTATTTTATAGAGATTCAATAAACTCTTTAAAGTTTAATAACACAACTAAATACATAAAGTTAAATACATGTTAGATATCTTGAAAATATATTGTTACTAAGCTATTTTTTTGGAGCAGTTAAAATCAACCATACTAACCACAATGTAGGAAAACTAGCCCTTTTTAACTTGAGTATAGTCTTTAAAACATTTTTTAACACCATTCTAAGTATCATTGAATTCAAGAAGACCATCATCATGCTACTCTAAAAGCAAGAAGTCTTAAGTGCTATTAAAAAGAATAGGGTACTTTGTTGACATTTCAATTGTTTGTTCTCATACTAAACCACTTTGTTAGATTTGTTAGGTGTGAAGGTGTTGTAGATTTTTTAAATTCTTTTAAAAATGAGTGTTTATCTTACTACAACCTCACAATAGGTCATGATATGATTTTTCTAGCAAACCATAGGTCATGCGATTGTCCAAAAATTGTAGCAATCCCTCAAGGCACATCTCATGATGTCTATGCTTTATGTTATGTTCTAAGTCACATTGAGAGTTACATGTTTTAAGTTCATGAAGTCATATGACATTTTAAAATTTAGGTTAGCAAAAGTTTTAAAAGTGAGAGAGGTGTTTTATATCATGTATCTCCTTCTTAAATGTTATAAAAGGAGCCCAAAATTTCAAAGTTTATGTGAACCTGGTGAATGCATTGTAATTATGCTTTCCTTTCAATCAATAGAAAAGAAGAAGAAGAAGTTCCTTGTACTAAAATTCTTTAAGCTTCAAGCTTTGTTTTTTGGGTTGATTATTTCATAGTTAGATTCTTACCATATATTTGTCAACATTTTTGCATCCTATTTCATCATATTTCACATTTCACAATGAATTTTTATAGAGATTTTAATAGTATAGTGCAATCTTAGTTCTGATGACAAAGACATTGGTTTTTCTTTTTAACAATGAAAACACTCATTTATATCATCATGGAGACTCAAAAATAGTTTCAGAGTTGAACACTAAGAAATGTGCAAAGAGGTACACATACCCACTCACCGACATTATTTATTATATAACTTGCAACATGACCATACTTCCAACGTTAACGATGACACAATAGGAAAAAGGTTAACCCACATAGCAAAATAACAAAATGAAAATTTTGAAAGAAAATGAAAACGAGAGGAGGCAGTTGACAAGACACAAGAAGACGCACTGCGACACAGAACAAGCGAAGGACGGACTTAAGAGCTTGAATTAAACAACATAAGCAACATCAGACTTGGAGTTGGACGGAAGAAGAAACACGGCATTCGCATTGGCGTCGGTGCAATCGAGGTAAGGGTGCTGATGTTGGAACTTGCCATGTACGACGCGCCTTGCCGCCATAATGAAATCCTAGCACTTGTGCGCTAGATAGCCGTCATCTGACACACCATTGCTATGTGTGACGCACTGTCACCTGCAAATCTTGTGGCTGCCACCCCATCCATCTGTTGCACGTTTTCTTTATTTACAAGAATAGAAAGGAGGCCACCAGCTCACTTCCAACGTAAGAGAAGAGGCTCTGACGCACGGATGCCACCGCATCCATCATTGGTCAAAGAGAGAGAGCCAAAGGCCTAGTTTTTCTCGAACGTTGCCTACGGAAGAGGCCTTTACGGAAGAGGCCTTTACATCCTGCGAGAAGAGGTGCCCTGCTGGTTGCAGCCTCTGGCTGGCTTTGCTGGCCCTAGGCTATCTCCTCTTTCCTCTTCCGTGTGTCCCTTTTTTCTGGTCAATAGTGGCCTGCGGGGAAGAAACCTGTCAACCACTGTTCACTATTTCTATCAACTACCGTTCACAGTTGCCATCGTTGTAACCTCTATGGCATGACTTATGTCACCTCTGATCGTACTTGTTTCTGGAATAGGGGCTGCAGCCAGTAGGG
>MNCI01030688.1:45552-81868 GCA_015680685.1 Gnetum montanum | reverse complement strand
GTCTAAAAAATTCCTTATCAACTTTTAAATAATTTAATTTTAACATCATATGGTGGTAGGTAGCATTAGTAACCTAGGAAACCTACATGCATGGTTGAAATTGGTCAAAAATGATCAAAAAGCTTTCCCCATTTTTTTCCATGCTAAAAATGGAAGCCAAAACATGGAAATAGAGTGGAGAGTTCAAAAAATGCCTTGTCAACCTTGACATAATGAAATTTTATGATCAAGTAGCAATAGTCACTACAAGTAGCCTTGAAAACTTGCATGCATGGTTGAAATCAGTCAAAAATCATCAAAAAAAAATTTCCTCTATTTTTCCATACTAAGCATGGAAGCCCCAATGTGGAAAATGGTAGGGAAGCCTAAAAACCATTCATCAATCTTCAAGAAAACCAAATTCTAACACTAGGCATTGACCATCATCACCAGCAAACTTAGGAACCCGCATGCATGACTGAAGGTGATAATAAAGCACCAAAAATATTTTTCCCAATTTTTTCACACTAATCATGGAATCCCTAGTGTGGGAAGAAAGGGGGAAATCCAAAAACCACTTAAGAGACCTCTAAAACATCTAGTTTTAGCTCCAAACTCCAATCCTCGACCTTGGTACCCTTGAAGGTTGACATGCAAAGTTGATTGAGGTTAAAATTGATCAAGAATCCACTTCCCTTTGTTTTCCATGTTGATCTTTCTATACCTAGTGTGGAAGAATGGAGGAAGCCCAAAGACCACTTAGGGATACCCAAAATTACCAAAACTTGGCACCAAAGCCTAGTCCTCGACCTCGATAGCCCCAAAGGTTGACATGCAAAGTTGATTAAGGTTAAAATTGGTCAAAAATCCACTCCCCCTAGTTTTCCACACTACAATTTCTATCCCTAGTGTGGAAGAGGTGGTGAAGCCATAAAAACCACTTAGGAATTCCCAAAACTATCAAAATTTGGCATGGATCCATAGCACTTGACCTTGACAATCCCAAGAGGAAACATGCACAATTGATTATAATCTGAATTGGCCTAGATCTAGGCTTCCTTTTTCCTCCATGCTGGAGTAACCTCCCTAGCATGGAAATAATGGGGGAAAGTTTCTTTTCCACTTTTGAAGGCAAGATGACACTCCTAAAAACCAAATATCTTTGCTGGAGATGCCTAGGACCTCATAGCCTCAAGATTTTACTTATCTAACTTTGTCCCCACCTCCAAAAATCATTCCCCCCATTCTTCCATACTAGAGTAACTCCCCTAGTATGGAAATAGGGTGAAAGACCTTAAGTATTCTTAAACAACCTTCACACATGCCCAAAATCAGCTAGAAACTTGTAGAATCGAAGTCTGTAGCCCTAGGGGCCTAGAAACCTAGTCAAAGTGCTCCAAAAAATATAAATTCATTAAATAAGTGTTTTAATATTTTTTTCACGTTGATAATACTATAACCAAAGTGGAAGAAGGGGGTGAAGTCATTTCAATGTGTATTAACACTCAAAATGACCTCAAAGTACCTCAAAATAAAGTCAGAAGATGCACAACATCTAGTAGTGGGTTTCGACTAGTTATTTGAACATGTTTGACCTTATTTTACTTGGATTTTGGTTCTCCATGATAATCCCCCTTTTTTCCACATTGGCCAGTGTAGAAACAAGGGAGAAAGGCTTAAAAACTTGCTTTTTGACCTTTATAGACCTCTAGGGAGCTCAATTTTGATGGATCTAACCTTGTGCTACCTTGGGGAAGATCCAAAGACCTTAATTTTGGACCTATGAACATTCCAAAACATATTTTCCTTGGTATCTACACTAAGGATCCTTATTTCCATGCTGATCCTAATGTGGAAGCCTCATGACACTTGATTTTTGGATCTAGACAACCTAGAAATAACCTTGATTAATGTTTGAACTTACCTAATAAGCTTGTAGCCTAAAAGCATGGCCCACTAAGGCCTAAAACTAGAACAATTAACCATTTTTGACCTATATTAATAAAATTTTATCATATATGATTTTGTTTCTTGATTTTTGACTTATTCTGTAATGTTTTAGCTTGTTTTTTAGGCTTATGTTTCCTTATGGACATGGTTGACCTTCTATGGCCTCTATACAACTCTATATGTTCTTTGTTGTTTGATTATAGCTCTATTTTCCTTTTTTGGCCTTTAAATGGTATCAAATAGTGGGGTTTAACCTTCCCTAACCACCATTTGATACCATATGACCATGGCCCACTAAAGCCTTAAATTGGCATCATGGCTTGCTAAGGCCTTAAATTAGGATCATGGCCCATTGAGGCCTTCAACTAGCAAAATTATGATCTCTATTAATCATTTGTAGCCTTAGTCCTTATATTTTCCCTTGTTTGACCTTTATGTAACCTTTGTTCACATCTATTGTACTTTACTAAATTGTCATTATCTCATTAACATTATCTATGTAACCTTGACTGCATTAGATTTTCACATGTTTTATGGCATATTAACATTATTTATTTACTTGTACCCAAGTGTCACTTAATATGCTTTTGGTTGATATGTAGGATCAAAGTATGAGTACTTGGGAGAAAAGTAGTTTGCCTTTGTTTCTACATGGATCTCATGGTAATATTAAATGGTGTATCAATTATGATTGCCTAGATTTTAAGCCTGAGAGTCTTGTAGACCACATAGCCTCAATAGAGAAATCTCTTGAATGGCCTAAAAACCTAGTCAAAACCCTTGACTTAGAAGTAGGAGACATAACTAAAGACCCTTTGGTTAAGGTTCCTATCACAACACACAGTGGTGAGGACAAAACCCTTAAATTAAGTTCCACATTAGAGCCTTAATGTGCCCAAGACATTACTAAAGTCTTACAAAATAACATTAAGGCATTTTCCTAGTCATATGAAGATATGATAGTCCAAGACCCACATCTAGTATAGCACAACATCATATTAGATCCTAGCATTAGACCAATTAAGGGAAAAGTGCACAAGAGTAGACTTGATTTGGCCTTTGCAGTTCATGATGAAATCTCAAAGCTCCACCAAGCAGGTTTCATTAGGGATATTGATTATGAAAATTGGGTATCCAAGATAGTGGTAGTCCATAAGAAAAATGGGAGTATTTGTATTTGCATTGATTTTTGAGACCTAAATAAGGCCACCATCAAGGATGACTTTCCTTTGCCTAGTATTGATCAACTTATGGATACTACAATTGGACATGCCTTGTTGTTCTTTATGGATGGATTCTTAGGATATAACCAAATTAGGATTAAGCTATAGGACCAACTTAGCATACCATTCATGACCCCATGGTGTACTTTTTGTTATACCATGATGCCATTTGGCCTTAAGAATGTTGAAGTGATGTACTACAAAGCCATGACCTATATCTTCAATGATTACATGTTAGTTTGCTTAATGATTATGTATATGACATAGCCATGAAGTCTAAAGTAGCCAATGACCTAGATTTTGTGTTTAAATGATGCCTCAAATATGAGCTAAGGCTCAATCCTAAGAAATGTGTCTTCGGTGTCAAGATCAGTAAGATGCTTGGCTTTGTAGTCTCTGAGGTAGGGATACTCATAGATCTTAATAAGGTTAAGGCCATATCCAAATCAGCAACACCTACCAACCTTAGAGAGATTTAGGGATTACAAGGTAGACTATAGTTTATTCATAGGTTTCTCACTAGGCTTATGGATAAGTTATAGTCCATGCACCACTTGCTTAAGAAAGGAGTTCACTATGAGTGGATGGTTCAATGTTAAGAAGCCTTTGAAAACCTTAAGTAAGAATTAACATAGCTACCTATAGTGTATCCTCTGCAAGAGGCTAAATTATTTTACATTTATCTCATCATTTTTGATACATCCATTGCCTCTTTACTTTGTAAGAAATATGATGATGGAGCAGAAATGCCTATATACTACCTTTGCCATGCATTAGTAGCCCATGAGACCTGATACACTGAAGTGGAGAAGCATTGTCTAGCACTAGTCTTCTCTTTGAAGAAATGGAGACACTACATCCTTAGAAGCCAAGTCAACATAATTTTCAAGGACAACATACTCAGAGCCATAACAACCAACATCTATGAAAGTAGCCATATAACTTAATGGAAAGCCATAACTATAGAGTTTGACCTTCATTACATCTCTCAATCCTTAACAAAAGGTCAAGCTATAGTCGTATAGCTCACAATTTCATTAGTTGATGATCAAGTAAGCATAGAACCTGAGTTCCTTGATGAACACATTAACACAATTAGCCAAGTGCTTGAGGGTTATGAGGTAGTCATGGACTTTGATGAAGCTTCAACTACCCATGGGGCTAGTGTTGTTGCCATCATAACATTCCCATTTGGTGAAATCCAATCCTTTGCCTATCATTTCAAGTTTCTATTTACCAACAACATAGTATAATATAAGGGTTTGATTAGAGGGATGATGATAGCTCGTGACTTAGGAATTAGATGCCTAGCCATCAAAGGTGATTCACAACTTGTGGATAACCAAGTAACCAAAGCCTATGCATGCAAAGCTAAGCACTTATAATCTTACTGTGACCTAGGAAAGTAATTACTACAAAAATTCATATATGTTGATATCCAACACATACCTTGAAACAAAAACACCATAGCTAATCCAATTACAACATTAGCCCTTAGTATGATGCCAGATGTGTTTAGCAAGTTTCCCACCTTAATTGTGGACTGTGCTACTTCCATTATGTAGAACATTAATGATTCCTTTGTGGCTTTCATTCATACTGCTCCTTCCAAGGAGCGGTATGATGATATCAAATTTTATCTTATGCATGGTGAATCCTCATAGGGCTTGACTACTTCTTAGAAGAAAATCATACGCAAGTAGTTGAAGTAGTTTGTCATCATAGGTTATAATACATTATGTCGATGGTTCTATGATGGCATACTCCTAAAGTGCTTAGGTAAAATCAAAGCTAGAATAATCCTAGACGAGGTTCACAAGGGTGTTTGTGGTGGACATATATGACCTAGAGCCATGGCCACTAAGATTAGATGGTTAGGCTACTATTAGCCTCATATGGAAAATGACTACTTGCAAAAGTTTAAGTGATGTGACACATGCCAATGATATAGCAACTTGATACATGTATCACCAATTTAGTTGCATACGACCTAGATAACATGGTTGTTTCAATGATGGGGGTTGGATATAATGGGATCCATAATGCCTAAATCTACCAATAGGCATAGCTTCATCATCACTGCAACTGAATACTTTACCAAGTGGGTTGAAGCTATTCCCCTAAGGAACACCACATCTGAACAAGTTTGCAAGTTTATCCTATATAAAATAGTAGCTCATTTTGGCATATCTATGATCGTAGTTACAAAAAATGGATATTAATTTAGTCACAACCTAGGCATTAATTATTATTTCTCATCACCTTACAACCCCCAAGCCAATGGACAAGTAGAAGTGAGCAACAAGGCCATCATCAACTTGCTCAAGAAGATGCTTAACAATAGCAAGTGGAAGTGGCATGAGTAGCTTATCCATGTACTATAGGTGTATAGAAAAACCTATCACATGACAATCAGCATGACCCCTTATAGCCTTGTTTATGGTTCTAAAGCTATTTTACCTCTTGAATTGTATGTACCATTACTCCAAGTAGCCTTGACTAACTTCAACAATGACAAGAAGAGAAAGGAGTTGTGGATAGTAGCATTGGATTTGGTGGAAGAGCGGTGTATGTAGGTGCTTTCTCACATCAAGAACTATCAAGAGAGGTAGAAGAAACAACATCACCATGACTTGATCATGCACAAGATCAAGGAGGGAAACCTCATTCTCAAGGCCATCTATGAGCATGTGGACAAATTCTCAAGTAATTGGGAAGGGTCCTTCCTTGTCACCAAAGCCTATGGAAAAGAAGCATTTAGAATAGACAACATGGATGGGAATGAGCTAGCCAATCTAGTCAGTCATTACTATTTGAAGCCATACTACATGTAGTCAATAGATTTTCAACAAGTGAGCCTACTTTCAATAGTTTGCTATGATCTTAAATTGGTGACACCACTTGCCAAGGCCTTAAACTGGTACCATGGTCTACCATGGCCTCAAACTAGCAACATTGGTGACCTTAATAGCTTGGTTCTCATATGGTCTCTATGCATTGTAACATTATAATATGCAATGGTATTTTCCATTGTTTGTCAGTGCCTCTCAGGTCAATCCTCCAAACTACAATAAAGAGGGGCCATTAAAACGCCACAAAATTTTGCATGTTATAACCAATTCTTATCATGTAGCTTTTACCCCATGGAACTCGAGGAAAAATTTCATTGTAAATGTGAACACTGTAATACACAATGGACAATTTCACATACTTTATACTTTTGGGGTTGAAAAAATGCCTCATAAGTGGTTAAAGCCTCATTCCCCAAGTGAAAAAAGTCACCTAGTGACTATATTTGTGGTTGGGGGAGGGTTAAAAATGCCTTTTGGAATGCCAAAAAGGTAATTTGATGGGTTTTCTAGGGGGTAGACATTTTTCTATGCTAAAAACACATGTAGGGAGGTAGATCTCACCTACCCCTAGCATGGAATGATGGGGGGTTTGAAAACTTTCCCTCCAACATGGAGACCAAAGACATATTTTGGAAACTTTCCCCTCAAATTGAAAATTTTTCCTCTAGCCTAGAAATTTTTCTCCTAGCTTGGAAAGCCCCCCCTACACCCCCCCACCCACCACAGACACACCCCATGTTAGTGTGGAAAATTCAAACCCCCAACGTGGAAGCCACAAGAAGAAAAATTCATCAAGTTATGCACCTCAATGTTTACTAGCCACTTCAACAAGAATGGTGGAGATCCTAGCATGGAAGATTCATCTCTAGTATGGAAGGGATGCCCTAGTTACTATTTTTACTAAATGAAATGACCATGGGGGGAAGCACTTACTATGTGTAGTAACCCCCCAAATTTGGGCATCCATTTCACCAAAAATCAGCATCCAATTTGTAGAAAAATTAAATCAAATTTGTAGCCATTTTTGTAGCCAATTTTTAGGCTAATCATAGCCCATTTGTAGCTCCATTCATGGCCCAAAACCCTATAAAAGAAAAAATCTAACATCATTTATAGGTTTTATATTTTTGGACAGTATTTAGCAATTTTGGCACATAGGCACTTTGGCAATTTAGGAATTTTGAGTAAAAACATTGCACACAACTCCACGCCCTAGGCATATTCAGGCACTCAAGAGCTCTTGCAAGTTCCCATACTTGAAATCTCTTGAACCTAAACATGGAAGCATTGAAGCCTTGATATTTGATGAATTTTGGTGTTAACATTGCACTTTTGGGATTCCAAACCTAGCATGGAGCAACTTAACATCCAAATATTTCCCTTTCTCACCCCCAACAGTGACCCAAATTAGCATATTCAAGGTTGTAGCAACAAAGGAAAGTTCTATAGCATCAAGAGTAGCTTAGCACCCATATTGTTGAGTAGATCATCTCAGCTTCAATGGGCTTTAAACTCTTGTACAAGTGGATCCTCTTGTTTGCTCATCTAGGAACTATTTATACACATTTCTCTAACTTTTTTTCTCTTCTTTTCTCAATAATGTTTTAAGTTTTGACTTTTGTGTTCAAAGATAAATTTATTATTTGTGCTTTATTTGGGCCTATTTATATTTTCAAATTTTGCATCTCTCAAGTCCTTGGTTGATTAGCTAGATCAGCCAGGGTGCCATGAATTCCATTTTTGTCATGAAGGCCCTGGGGATTCGAGGTTGAAGAACTACTTGTGCCATGGATCCTTGGTTTCCATTCTAGTAATCAAGCTTTTTGGTTGCAACAAGGGTATAACCAACTTGGAAGCTAAGAAAAGCACAATTTAGGAAATGAGTTAGATGTAAGTGATCCATCTCAGATCCTTAAAGCATAGGAATGATTTAGACCTTGATTTTGTAAGAAATTCTTGCACCTAATGAATTAAAACTTATGAGGTGATGTTAATCCCAATCAATCTTAGGTAGGGCCTTCCTAACCGAGTTATATGTGGATTGATATCTAGGAATAAGAATTTGTTAATAAAAAAAGAGGAATAAGCACATATAAATAATCTATAAATAAAATTATAATAATATCAATTGGTATCGATTAGTTCAATTTAGGATGATTAGGATATATATAAGTATCAATATAATATAAAAGTATCAATGTCTATAGATGAAATGAAAACATCCTAGTTTTTCCTTTATTGAGAGACATTGTAGTCTTGTTGTATTGCTATAATAATAAATTGAAGATTATCAATTTCAAAAATTAGGCTCAAGATGATGGTAATGAAGTCCAAGGTTATCAATGTAACTTTTGACTTTATCAATGAAACTTGATGCTAATATATCAATAGATATTGATATGCTCGATAGAGCTCAAACATGAGTAAATTTTCATAAATATTTTGCATCTAAAAAACATGACATTGATGCGAATTGATACACATATTGATCCTTGTAGTTTGGATTGATCTGTATCAATATGTTCCAGTATTTTTCGAATGCCTTGAGTTTTATCAACGTGATAGTAATGTCAATCGATACACATATCAATCCTTATAGCCTAGATTAACATGAATCAATATGGCTTGGAATTTTCCAAATGCCTTGATTTTTATGAGCATAGATTCGATGAGTATTGATATTTCTGCAACCTAAAGTTGCACTATATTGATTTGTGTCAATGCTACTATAAGAATTGATCTAAAATATATCAAGCTTGATCGAAGTCACAATATGGATTGATTATTGAAAAGTATATATATATATATATATATATATTCAAATATTCATGAGGTGGTGATTTCTATTATAAATCATTGCTCCAATGCCTAAAACATGCATTTGTCTTTGACAGGGTTAGAGAAAGTAGTAGCATGACCTTAGGGCAAGGGTAGTAATGTGACTAAGTAGCCAAGAAATAGCATTGTAAGCCATGGTAGTAGGGCTTCAATTTTACAATTTTCTCTTATCCTCTTGTCATTTTGGTCCCACTAAAATCCTTGTTTTTCTTGCTTCTTCATGTATGACAAAATATTACTATTTATTGAACTTTTTTTCCCAATAATCACACAGAGATTATTCTTGTTTTCAATTTTACAATATAAAATGGCAAAATCAAGCAGTGATAGAGAAAAGATATAGCTATGTATCCAATGGAAGATTTAGTAGATAATTTTAATTTGTTAAAATTTTTTGTTTATTTGCAGGTGCCTAGGAGTGAGAAATTGAAAATTTCTCCATGGCATGTAGAGGTTGACTAGATGGAGTGGTTCAACCACACCGACATAGCAGTACTCTAGCAGCTGGAAGCCATGGGTTACGAGATTTTTGTTTGACCACCCTTGGATTGGTATGTGTAGGAGAAGGTTCTAGAGTTTTATAGGAACCTCAAATGTAACCTCTTCAAGGCTAACCCTTCAAAGTGCTACTTAGTATCTTTCATTTGGAAGACACATGTGAAGGTCATGGAAACCAAGTTACAAGAATTTTTTGGACTACCAAAATGGAATGACAACATCTTTAGGTCAAAGGCAAGCACCAAGGAGAAAATGAACTATTTCATGAGTTCATTGGTGAGAGCAACAATGGTTGCCTATAGAACTAGGGCCTACACTTCACCTAGAGCATAGGCTAATGGCAAGGATGATCTTGACTAATGTCCTTCCATCAATTCATACGACTTATGTACTCAACCTTACACTTTGCATTATGAAGACACTGAAGTATGGGAAGGAGGAAAATTTTTCCTACCTCCTAATCAAGTACCTCATCTACCATTATAGTGATAATGCTCTGAAGATATGTTTTTCTTTTCTCATCTCAGCAATCCTACAGAAGTGTGAAGTTCCAAAGTTACAGACAGGCACAAAGGTGCATCTCTCTATTTTAAAGAAATATGCCTTTGCTCGATCATTGAGGATCTACATAGAAGTTGGGCCATTCATCCAGGAGTCCTAGGAGCCCAGCTCTTCTTTGGCACCTAAATTGAGTGAGCTCCATGGCTTCCATGAGGAAATTTGATCACAACTTCATGAGGTTTAGTCCACCTAGTAGAAAATCCTTTATGTCTTGTAGTAGGTTAGCTCTACCATCAATGCTTTGGATAAGAGGATGGTGGACATTGAGAAACATGTCCATCCTTAGATCTGCAATGAAGAAGAAGGAGAAAAACCCTTCAAATTTGAGGAGGACATGGAAGTCGATGTAGGCTTGGAGGCTTGATACAACCTCAACATTATGTTATTTTACTTTTTGAACTATGCGTTTGGATGAGCACTTTTTCTCTTATTCATGATCACCTTTTAATGCTAAGATTGTTTCCAATTAGCTACATTATGTTTAAGTTATGTTATGTATATATTACTATTGTATCTCTCTTGCATGTTTGGGATGTTATGTTTTGTTTTCCACCTACTGTGACTAAACCACCATAAATTTTAGGACTCATGATTGAGCAGTCCCAAAATGTGGGCAAGGGTCCCCACAAGCATGGTGTCACATTCAACCATGCAGAAAATGCCCTATGTGGCACAATCAATGTGGCATCTAGTCACAAGGCTAGTTTGCATGAAAGAGGCACTGGGGGTAGACCATACAGTCCAACAAATTCTCTATCTCCTAGGTTGATAGGCTAGCTACACCCTCTAGTCTACCTAGCTTGACACTTGACCCAGCTAATAGTCTACCAAGGGACCATGCTAGGAGTTGCCAAAAGTGTTCAGGATGAACAAAATAGTTTGGCAAGTTTTCTAACTACAAGACCTACTACAATGCATAAGATAGCAAGCCTTGGGTAGACTGATTGCACCAAAATGATGTAGATTGACAACAATTTAGTAGTCCTTCAGGATATCTACCCCACTTCATCCTTGATGCATGAGCAACATGACACAACAAAAATGTGGTAAATTTCATTAGAAATCCTCTTCATTCAAGTGCTACGCTGTGCTATGCTATGCAACGTAGCACAACATAGTAGGGATGAACTTCGAAAATACTCCTACTCAAATGGCTTTAATGAAGTACATTTGCCCATGCTCCAACCGTCAAATAGGTTTGCTCTATTAACACACCAGAATATGATTGACATCCCATGACAAAACATTTACAAAATTAAGTCAGAATCCAAGCCAAGCAGGGTGCTATGTTGTGCTATGCTACGCAGCGTAGCATAATGTAGCAAGGATAGAGCGTACAAAGGCCCTCTGCCAAGTGATTTCAATAAGAGGATTGCACTTGGTCACACTTCGGCCTCCAAGACTAACTGTCCCACTTCACCCTTAGGTCCCAAGCAAGGTTTCTTGACAAAGAATTACAATTTAGATGAGGATGCATGACATATTGGCTACTACGCTATGCTATGCTACATAGCGTAGCAAGGATGCAAAAAACCAAAGTATTCCAAGGATGAAATTAGTAGGTCCTAGGACCTTTTAGCATGAAAGACAAGGTTGTAGTTGCTTTTCTAGCCAAGCCTCAAATAGGTATTTTCAGCTTTTAGGAAATATTTCTTCCAAGACCAACGGCTATGCTATGCAGCATAGCACAGTGTAGCATGTGGGTGTTAATGTTATGCCAATACACTGGGTAGTGTAAACAACATAACTTTCACATGGGAGCCTCAAGATATCATTAGTTACCACTAGAATTTGTTGGCAACACTTACTCTCATCCTGACATCTCTTTAGCAGAAAAAATTAGCAAGTTTTCCTTGTTTTGCATCCCTTGACTATCCCCTAAAGTTGTTCCTATGCTTGACCCTACTCGAAAGAGTAGGGAAGACGTAGTCATGGAGCATAGGCTCCACTTTGCATTCACTATTGGAAATTTTCCTTGTAACAAACATGGTAGCTCACTGGAATCGAGCACATGCAACTTGAACAGTATGTTCATAGCGTAGCAATCTTCACACCTAGTATCACACAACATCATGACATAGTCACATTTGCACTTTGTGGGACCCATGACTCCTGCTCCTGGCTCTATAAATACCTCAATGAACAATGTTCAAAGGGTTAGCTTTTTGCATGGTTGGCTTTTGACTTGTCATTCTTGTGGTTGGCTTCTTGTATTTTTTAGTGTGGTTGGATCTTGAGCATGTGGGACATTTTGGCATTTTGGCTTCTTGGCAATTAGTCTTGGCAAGCAGATTGGCAACCGGAAGGACCCTGTTAGGAAGCTGTTAATAGCAGTTCAAGGAGCTATGACCATACTACTTCTTTACAAGCTATGCTTATCCCTACTACCATCTGTTGTACACCTCCTTCACTCAAGCAAGGATCAAATCCCCCAATCTTGGGGTAGTGCACTTTCTCACCCAAAGTTACTTCATTTTTTTGTTATTTTTATGTCTTGAATTCTTCTCAATTGATTTATGTTTTTCACTTATCACTCAACGTGCATATAACATCTTTAAAACCAAAATTTATGAAAGGTTATTTTACATCAGTTAAGTCCCTATCTGATCGACTAGACCGTTCAGGGCACCCCGCATCTGTTTACATCCAGCACGACCCTCCCATGGATCCGAGGTTAGGCTGTACACCTGGTGACCTCTTGGTGTTCCATCTACTAATTTTTTTAGCTACTACAATTTTTGGCACTAGAAGGAGGGCATTTGGTGCCATTTTCTCATATCATGAGTAATCTTGCACACTTTCTGTACCCTGTCACAGCATGATGTGACACCCTTGTGGTTGTCTACGCACTGTGTGGTGTAGACTGGTCGCAACAACGGTTCCTCTGGGACCTAGCACGACGAAAGCCTCTAACCGATTGCTTACCTTACTATGTTTACCCTGTTTATTTCCCAACGTTGCCTGCACCTCCTACCACTTGGAAAACCTTCTAGCGTAACACTCCTGCTTAGTGTAGTAGGCATAACTCCCTAGAATACCTAGTTTCAGTTTCTCTCTTTTACAGTTTTCATCTTATGACAAAAGATGATTCCTGCAATCACTATTGCCACCACCTCGAACCTGGAGGTTTCCTACTTGGTCCAAAACATGATAGGTCCAGAGCGACCACCCTGCCTAGTGCTGGCACCATGCTAGTCCCTTAGACTATGGCACCTATCACCTAAGTGCTTGGCCCAAGATGTAGAGTGGTATGACTTCCTTTGTGCAAAGGTCCAGAAAAATATACACTTGGATTGCGAGGAACTCAAGGACAAATGTAACTTTGAGTTCCTTCACCAGAATGGAAGGAAGTTGATCCCTCCCCCTGATGTCACTATCCCATTGATCAAACCATACCAATGGGTCTTAGACCAGCTGATGTGAGTTAGTAGGTCTAGAGAATAGGGCATAACATCTCATTATGATGAAGCGTTCTAGGACGAACAGGAAGACTTGGACTCCCATTCCAAAGGTGGTGGCTAGACCTATGCTATAGTAATCCCTCCCATCACTATCTTTTGGTCAAATCCACTCTTTACTTCCACCCCCTTCGTGGTTACCAAAACCCCACCACAACCCATACCTTTGTTAGCCATGGGCAGCCATCTTGTACCTTCTACATACCAATAGGTGGCCCCTTCAACTTCTTTCCCTATTACACTTCCTTCTCAGTCTATCCTAGCATTGTACGTAACATCAGTCACGACTATGCTACCATACATCCACACTTTGCCCACATCACAGTTGCATGTGAGCTTTGCCCCTAGTCCCTTGTCTGCAACCGTCCCACCACCAGTAGCTAACCTAATCTCAACCGCATGGTGGACGCCAACTACTTCTTTTGCTACTACGCAACCTTCTCCAATGTCGCACTACATGCAACCCCAAGCACACCAACTTCTGCACATAGTACAACCACACAGAAGGCTATGGGTTGCCTCACCAACCAAGCAAGCTACCAACCCCACAGCACCACCATCGATCGTTGCCCCAATAGCACCATCCACTGGGTGGTGTACTACCCATGCAACACCATTTGTAGGAGCGGCTCCAATGGCACCCCCCATGGGCTAGGCCACTGCCTTTACAATGCCATCAACGATGGCTACTCAGGCAACCCTGTAATCGTCTACAATGGCTCCAGGTTTGGATCAAGCTTTTCAACTTATCTAGACCCTCACTAAGAAAATTAAACACCTCAAAGTTGCTGATTTCAACATGGTACAAGTCATGGATTTTTATCATGAAGACCCCATCAGCCCAGCTATTCCCATGCTTACATTGCCCCCTGGGATGCCACTTTCCAAATTTATGAAATACAATACGAAAGGAGATTCCAATGCACATTTGGTAATGTTTAGATCTGAATCTCTATTGTTGCAACAATGGCCACACACCATCATTCGTGTCTTTGCCATCTCTCTGACAAGAAAAGCTCTAGAATGGTATTGTGCGCTTCCATGTGCCTCCATCTCAACCTTGGAGGAGCTGTTGAATCAGATTGTGACCTACTTCAAGTGTAACTTGAAACTGGAGGTCACGCTAGACTAGCTGATGAGTGTCAAGAAAGACTCGCTGGAGTCTGTGCAAAGATTCATATAGTGGTGGAGCACCACCTTGAATAAGACATGCGAGCCTATCGCTGAGGCCCACTTGTTGGCCATCTTCAAGGGGGCAGGAAATGACTTTATTAAGTGAAAGCTTTATTACCTAGCCCCACATTCCCTCAGTCAAGCCTTTGCTTAGACCAAAAGCATCTAGGATGTGGCAAAAGCTAGCAAAGACCTAGCCTATGTTACATACAAAAATGCATACATCAAAAAGGACAAAGAGAAGGGAAAGGCTACAACAACCACGGTGGCCGTTGTGGCTAACAAGACCAAACCCAATAACAATACCAACAAAAATGTGGTGACAGCATCCACTAATGCCACATCTAGCTCAAATAACATTGGTCAGCCCTCAACATTAGCACCTGAGGCATCAACCCTACCTAGGCCCAACTTCGAGTGCAAGGATCGCTCTAAGTATACACCCTTGCCCATTAATCCTTTAGAACTTTTGAAGTAACTATTTGGGGCTAGGTGTATACAGCATAAAAAAATGTTGAAAGAAGTGATTAAATTTCATCAATAGTACTGAAAAATTCTTAGAAAACCCTCCTTGGCCATGCCCAATGAGCTACTAGTTCCTAAGAATGTTAGGCTAGAACGGTTCTATGACTACCATCAACTTTGTGGCCATGATATAGATTACTGTTTGGCACTGAAAGATGACATCCAATAGATGATTGATCACGGAAAATTGGTCTTGGATGAAAGTAGTCTTGTCCACCCTGAGAATCAATTAATGTATGTTTATAAGGACCCCCTAAATTCCAACAATGCAAGGTATACAATCAACATTATTGGCATTGACAACAACAATCTAGAACCACCATAACAACCATTCATGGTGTGGGTGCCTCCACGTAACATAGCAACTCCGACAACAACAAGAGCAACGTCACAGTAACCGTTTATCTTTAAGGTTCCTCCTTAGACATCTGCCCCTGAAGCTTTTGTACTCAAAGCTACATCATCACTCGTGCCAACACCACCGGCACCAGTCATCATTAAGGTACCAAAACATTCAAGCGCCTCTACCATGCAAAGTTAAGTAACAAAAATGGCATCATAGCCTCTATAACGATGAAAAACATCGGTCGCTGGAAATACCGAATGAAAGTCCGTGTACACAGTTCTAACCCCGGATTCGTGTGAGGACCATGCTGGAGAGAAAACAAATCCAAGGTGCCCTGAATGGTTTTGTTGATCAGATAGGGACTTACATGATCAGTAAAATTTTTTGTAATAAGTTGATGGAAAAATGAAGATTCTTTATAAGGCGATGCAATATTTTTTAATCCTGAAACCAATTGAAAACAATGTAAAATGATTTAGATGAGATTACCAAATCCATATAATTAAGATGCAAGGGATCAGATTTTGTAGGGAACACGATCATAAGATCTGGGATTTAATGTATGAAAATAATATTGTTTTATAAAATGATTTCAGGCGGGCTTCAGTTTGGACGAAGCACATGCCCGTAACAAGAAAGTTATCTAAAGATGAAACAAGCGAGGATCAATCTACCTTATTCTGGTCAATATGGGTGCAAGGAAGTTAGACCCAGGAGAGAATATCTGGTAGCTGACTATTTCTAATCAAGAGTTCTTGTCAATCACCTCTGATGTTCTCATGATCGTTGATTCTCTTTTGCTCTTTCACCAATCTTCAAAGAGAGAAAATTTTGCCAACCCTTGTGAGCTTCGTCAACTAGAGCATTTATAAGGTTAGGGTCAGGAGGAAACTGTAGTTTAAGTGCCGCGTGTCCTAAACTCATAAGATGCCATTGACTCAATGTGTTGTCATTGAAGCTTGCGATGCTATGCTATGTAGCGCATCATAAACTACCCTCGTGTGGGCTTTGGCAATAGACTGTCCTTTAATTACACTGTAATATGCTAGAGAGAGTATTGTGGCATATGAACTACTGATGTTTGAATTGTGCTCGTCGTTACTTGCATTACACTGCATTACACTACATTATGCATCATAGCATAATTCAGCGTAAAATAATGAAATCGCAAAAGTTGAAGTATTGTTGCCGTGCTTCCTCTATTTCTGATCAATTCCTTTCGGGGTTTCATTACGCTGCACTACGTAACAGAGCGTAATGGCCCCCCTTAGCCATTTTTTTTGATGCCGTGGTAGACTATCTTTGATATTATGCTGTGTATCGCGGCATTACGCTATGTCGCGTAATGCAGCGTAATGTACTAGATGTTGAGATTTTGGAACATGGAAAACTCGCAAAGTGGAAGACTTGCTTTCATGCATCCATTATTTTGTTCTGTCACCTGAATTTCATCTATACTGTGTTGTGCCTTGTTGTCACTCCCTGCCTGGGTTACTAGATTTTTCCAAACCGTCGAGGCTTTAAAAATTGTATGGTGTTTCAATGGCCCCTCTTTGTTAACATTTAGAGGGCTTACCCAAAAGATGTCAACAAAGAATGGAAAACACCAGAGAGGTAAAGGCATCAACAACGTCCTTCGAAGATTGCTCAAATGTCACTTTGTCAAACCTGGGAGTGCCAAGGCAGGGTAGGGAAGAAAGCATAGAAGGGATTTTATTGGAATAAAAGGAGGGAGGTTTGGGAAAGACTCAAGCACGTGAACATGAAACTTTTGCAAATAAGTTATAGCATCCTTCCGCGAATGTATTTGTGAGAGGTTACACCGTCATACTGTATATGGAGGGCTTGCACGGATGAGTTGTGTTACACCTGCGTGGCCTGGATGAGCTGTTTTACATCCATTTTACCAAACTTTGCCTCTCCTTTTTTTTGAAAAACATTCCATTTAGGCGAGTTGCGTTACGCCAGCTCATGGACATAAAGATGCAAAAGAGTGTTGCTTGAATATTCAGGCTCTGTACAAGCAAAGCAAGAGGTAACAGTGGTCATAAGAACAAAGGAAGGGGAAAATGAAATAATGGATCAAATGGAGGGAGAGGTAGGGTTTGCACTCCTAGGTGGCCAAGCTAGTCTGAGCAATCGCTTCAGGACATCGCAACATCTTACCTACTAATGAATGCACTCTCAATCAATGCTGTCATAGCAAGTAACCTACAAAACATAACAAAGAGTAGAGCGTAGAAGCAATCGTCCTAATCACTAAGGAGGGAGGCTGTTAAAACAAGCACCATCCAAAGCGAAAAGGAGAGCACAGACCATGAAACAGGGACCCTGACGAGGAGCAAGCATCCCAATGTTGGTGCCGTAGTTTGTGAAGCTGCTATCGAGAGTCAGATTCATGCTACTCAAATGATTGGGCAAAGAACAAGTCAGATGAATCTGCTAAGCTGGAGCTTGGTGACGATGATGGATGGAGGCCACTGAGACTACGGATGACCATAGTTTCTTCGTGGCCCCAAGTGACGAAGTTGATCCCATGAGGTGCAGCTACAAAGTGGTCATCGTAGCAACATCTCCAAGGGGTCAGTAGTATGCCTTTCGGCATGTCTGAGGAATCAGTAGAATGCCAGCGGGGTAACGGCATTATGTCTGTCCCAACGCCTTACATGTTCCATCTGGTAGGGATGTTGTGCAAGAATGATCACACTTGCTTGCTTCATGGACTGCCTATTGACAGATTCTAGTTTTGGATCCTGGTTGACCGTTGTCACTGGTTTTAAGCCTCAGCAGGTCGTGGTCCTGGTTTAATGTCTAGGCATATTGCAATCTGCTAGTTTTACGTCGTAGAGGATGGTGGTACAGCTAGTGTATGGTCCCAGCAGACTGTGCTATGGGAGTCAATTTTATGTCATGACCCAGGGATAGGTCTATGCTGGTTTAACATCTCAGCAAACATGTACTTACCTTGCCAATTTCGTGTCATGGCGGACGATCACAAATTTTTCCAGTTTAGCATCTTGGTAGAAGCATGCAAGAAGTGCCAGTTTTATGTTGTAGTGGATGTGTACAACTTTGTTAGTTTTACATCGTAGCAGACATTTGTTACCTGATTTTGAGCTGAGTCGATGTTCAGATGTAATACCGCTTTAGATACAGATGATTCACTAGATTTGGTAGTTCGTTGTCGTCGGTGTCTACTAACTTGAATGCTCCGTTGCCATATACGCCGATGACCAGGAAAGGGATTTTTCAGTTTGTAGAGAACTTACCTATTGGTTCACAAATGGCCTTGAGAACTAAGTCTCCTTTCTTGATCAGTTGTTGATGCAGGTTGTGACGATGCTTCTATCTCTATTTATCTTGATATCTCTCGATGGTGTTAAGCATCTAGATGCGTTTCTCCTCCACTAAATCTAAATCCACAATTCTGGACTCATTGTGCTGAGTCTCATTTATAACTATGGATAGGACCATCCACAATGATGGAACCTGTAATTCCAAGGGTAGCATTGCTTCAGACCCATAGACTAGGCTGTAGGGTGTCCTGTCTATAGCTATTCTACACATTGTACGATATGTCCATAGCATGTAGAGGATTTTTTCATGCCATCGTTTTTTGTTAGTACTGAGCATCTTCTTAAGTAGATTGATGATCACCTTGTTTGTCACTTCTTCTTGACTATTTTCTTGTGGGTAATAAGGTAAAGAAAAAGATTGCTTGATACCAAGGTTATCGCAAAAAGATTTGGTTTCTGTGCTACTAAATTGTGGCCCATTGTCAGTCACAATAGTCATAGGGAGTCCAAATCTAGTTACAATATTATCTAGCATGAAATGGCAAACCTGTTGAGATGTGATCTTCCATAGGGGGATATCTTCAACCCACTTTGTAAAGTACTCGGTGGCGATGATAATGAAGCTATGTCCTGCGGAAGATTTAGGAGTGATGAGACCTATGATATCTAGTCCACATCATTGGAATGGCCAAGCAATCTGAGTAGTATGTAATTTGGTTGGTGACATGTGTATTAGATTAGCATATTGCTAGCACGTATCACATGTCTTGACTTTGGTAAGGCAGTCTCTTTCCATGTACGACCAATAGTACCCTAGGCGTATGATCTTAGCAACCATGGCTCGCGGGGCTACGTGTCCTTCACACAGCCCCTTGTGGACCTCGCTAACTATTCATTCTACTTGATTATTATCGATTCAGGTTAGCAATATCCCATCAAAGGAGCGTCTACAGAGGGTATTATCTCCAATGATTATGTATTTCTTGGCACGTTTGTGCACTGCGTCCTTTTGTGCATGCATTAGCTCATGTGATGGTTTTCCATGCAGAAGGTAAGTCTTAATGTTGTCATACCATTCTAGCGTTCCTCTTGCATTTAATGAAGAAATATGCACCACTTGGATAACAGGGTCTAGACATTCCAGCATCAAAATGGGCCAAGTGGCAAACAAGCATGGTGACATGTTCAATGCCAGGGTGGCCAGTGCATCGACCATAGTGTTTTCATTACGTGGCACATGCCAGGCATCGACTATCGCAAATTGTTTAAGGAGATCTTTAGCCATATCGTAGTAGGGCTGTAGATGTACAACCTTGTAGGTGTAGACCCTTGTGATTTGATTAATGACCAACATAAAATCACCTCGGATCGCCAAGTGTCGAACGTTGAGTTCTCTGGCTGCCAGCAATCTCCTAAGGAGTCCCTCATACTCTGCCACGTTGTTCATACAAGAGAAGGTCAGGTGGTAAGCCAATGGATGCACATCTTTAGGGGTAAGTGTAATGACAACAGCAGCACTGCTGCCTCTAGTAGTTGAAGCTTCGTCGAAGTATAACGTCACTTCAAGGACTGTTGATACAGGGCTTAAACTATGTACATGCTCATCTGGGAATTTTGGCTCTATCGTAGCTTGATCTTTAATCGGCGATGTTGCTAATTGGTCAGCTATGGCCTGGTCTTTGGTGGATGACTGGCCAACATAATGTAAATCAAATTCTGCTGTGATAGCCTTCCAACGAGCTATTCTGCTACTCTTATATAAGTTGTTTGAGATAGCTTGCAGAACATTGCTTTTATAGATTATGTTGACCTGACTATAGAAAAGATAATGCCTACATTTTTTAAGTGCAAAGACTAATGCTAAACAGTTACGCTCTACTTCATTGTACCTTGTCTCATATGCAAATAGGACATGATTGAGGTAATAGATAGGGGCTTCAGACCCATCATTCCTTTTTTGGCACAGTAACGCAGCTATGGACACGTCTGAACTGGCTAGATAGATGTAAAAAGGTTGATCCCTTTGTGGTGGGAAGACCATTGGAAAATGTTGTAGCTCCTTTTTTAAATCATCAAACGCACGCTGACAGTCATTGGTCCATTTGAAATTAACACCCTTCTTAAGAAGGTGTTGCATGGGATGTAATTTATCTATTAATTTTGAGATGAACCTCCTGATGAACTATAGTCTACCTTGCAACCCACGTAGTTCTTTGAGGTTTGTAGGTGGCGTTAGATCGACAATGGCTTTAACTTTATCAGGGTCAACTCAGATGCCAGTCTCTGATACCACAAACCCCAACATGCATCCATTTTTGACTCCGAATACGCATTTCTTTGGGTTAAGCTGCAAGTCATGCTTAAGGAATCGTTTAAGGACTAACTCCAGGTCTTCTGAATGATCTTCAGACTTTATAGACTTGATGGCTATGTCATCTATGTAGTCGTTCAATCTCCCCAAAAGGTAGTCGCTAAAGATGTATGTCATGGCCCATTGATACGTCACCCTAGCATTTTTTAGCCCGAAAGGAATCATAGTGTAACAAAAGGTCCCCTAGGGTGTCATGAATGTTGTGGTCAATTGATGCTCTAGGTTGATGCAAATTTGATTATAACCTGAGAAACCATCCATAAAGGATAGAAGCGCATGACCAGTTGTTGTGTCGATTAGTTGGTCGATACTAGGTAACGGGAATTGTCCTTAATCATGGCTTTGTTCAAATCCCAGAAGTTTATGCAGATGCGTATACCTTCCATTTTCTTAAAGACAACTACGATGTTGGACACCCAGTCTGAGTAATCGACCACGCGAATAAACCCAGCCTGATACAACTTGGTGATTTCATTACACACTGCTAGTGCAATTTCTGGCTTAATCTTGCATGCCTTCTGTCTAATTGGTTTGATGCGTTGGTCTAAAATTATGTTATGCTATATTAATCTCAGGTCTAATCCCGGCATGTCTTCATATGACCATGCAAATACAGCAACATTGTTTTGGAGCACTTGCGTTATGCCCTTCTGTGTTTGTTGGTCTAAAAGGGAACTAGCTCTAAGATTTTTATTCTCACCTTTGTGCATAACCACAGAGACCTTGTCGAGAGAATCCTCAGTCACACCACCAGCCTCCAGGTCTAGAGTTCGGGCCAAATGTTGTGGCCAATCTGGGGATATTTCCGATGTTGCTATGGTTGTATCACAAGGGGTAGGTTTTGTTTCTATCAATGTGTAGTTAGACTGTCTAATGATCTCCCTGTATGGGCCTATTAAGGCTAATGGTGTGAATAAAGTTGCATCCATTTGCAAATCGCCCTGCAAAAAACGTCAAAAAAGGAAGTTGTTACATTATTTTTTCTGGTAATCGGTTGAATCATAAGAGTTTGTTTTTCTCTTTTTAGCATTAAAGAGGCTCCCAGTTTAAGGTCTTAGTGGACTGTTACAAATATGCCCAGTCTGTAAGATAATAACAAGCTCAGCTTCCTAGATGCTGGCATATGAAATGAAATGAAAAGTGTAACGTGAAGTGTCTAACGTGTTGTGAAATTTGAATTTCTGTACAAATCGTAGTTAATGTGACCGAATTACAAGATGATAAATGCATTAGTTTAAGGTCATTTCAGACCACAGTTTACATGATATCAACGAAATTAATGCCCTAAACTTCGCGTTTCATGTCATACTAACACCGGCATTTTGGGAAAGTTCCGCATTGATTGGACTGAAAGAAAAATTAGTTTCAAGCATTTTGTTTATAAACCGATGATTCACACTTGAGATGGGTTACATATATCGCGAATTTGGATTTTGGCTATAGCAGAGGAGGAGCAGAAGCAAGGTGTAAACAGGAGATTTTATGAAAACTCATTCAATTGCAGCCATGGCACCAAAGGTTAAGGGAAAGAACGCTAAACTGGCCAGGATTGATGAAGTGTAGGAGAGTCTACAATGGGCTTCGTTGGCTAGAGTTGAGGTGCTGGAAGCTACTCCGCTTAACCCGTAAGTGGTTGTTCACCCTTTTGCACTATTGTCATAGTTGTGTATTATTTTTGCAAATGTATATGTTACATTGAGTGTTAATATCTGTTTACATGGGCTGAGCTATTGTGGTTTGCAGTATTACCTTCGTCTTTGCTGTTGGAGACGAACCTTATATTGTTACAAGGGTTTAGGTGATGTTGGATAATACTAGACAAAGATTGTGTATAATCGAAAGATCTTGATATTATATCTTGTAGATAGTGTAATTAGGATTTTTTTCCTTTCCTTTATTCCCGTAATGATTGCATGTTACACTGGAATAATACGCAGCATTGCCTTCATCGCCGTTGTCAAAGATAGACCTTGAGCTATTGCAAGGGTTTGGGCAATTCTGGCCATGTGTTTCCAGTGAAATATGCAATTTTCTAGGAATTAGGTGAATCCTATTATAGCATGATGAATTTTTATGTTAAAATGCTTTGTCTAATGGTAATATGTTTTCATTATACAGTATCATGTTAAAGCCTGTCCTAATCATTTTAGACATCATGGGCGTTCTATGCTGCATGCATGTTTCCACGACCAATGTTCCTCCTCCTCATGCTTGCATAAAGAGGGAGGCGATATGGTTCCGAAGAGGCACATAGGGATTCCTACATTTTCTGCTTCGTAACTACAACGTAATTTTTTGGTCGCATCTACTAGGTGATGTAGCTGCTGCTATTTTAGAGACGTTATTGGTCGGTTCGACGCAGGGCATCTTGGGGTTCCTGACTGACAGCAGGATAGAGACTGCGCTGGTGCAAGACCGTGAACAAAGTGCCAAAGGTTTGAGGCTTTTGAGTTGGATCTAGGAGGTGCCCATATTCAACTGCTATCACTCCTACAATACTTTGTTTGTGGCTCGTCACCTCACAACCTATTTCCAGAACCCACTTGGTACTGTGTATTACGCTGGTGGGTGAGAATCTAAACTTGTGTCGTTTCGATGTGTATCAACGTGCTAACTGTTGTCTGGATTTATGTTGAGCATAAATAATTTACCTATTTTCTATGATGCAGATTCTTTATCAATGACAGTGGTCTCCTGGGAAATAATGATACCTTGTCATTGACCGAAAGGGCTATTAGTGAATTTACTGCTATTAGCAATGTACGGGCCACTGTTATGGAACAACTAGCATTTGAAATTCCATAGTACCTGACCCACTATGCCAACTTCTTTGCTAGGTGTAAAATTTTTGGATGGTTGGATAGGAAATGGACCTTGGATCCTCCCCTCACTGTCATCGACATGCGAAGGAAAATCCCTTCATTTCCTTTGCTATTCAGACCTGGTAATCTTCATTATGATGATGAATTGAGTTAATGTTATCAGTCAGCAATGATGTGTGAAGTTGTCTTGTTTTATTTTTTGCAATCTCGGCTTAGCTATTGTTTTATGTATCCAGTCAAGGAATCACGGGAAATCACGATCATGGCCTCCGGTCGCGACGCGAGCAATATCTTTTTCTGCTACGGTGACATAAAGGAGGCATAACACTAGCTCGGCCATAGAGTGGCCCCTACTGTTTTGACCAATAACCTTCAGGAGGCCAGACTAATGGACCTTTTCTTGGCCATAACCCCTAATGTCACCACGGGTGAAATGTTAACCTTAGTCAACTCCTTCAGTGAAGAAGCCAAGCATCTCTGCGTACGCGTGCGTAACGTGCGCGTAAATTTTGACATCGACACTCAGCTGTTCACTGATCTCTTCAGGGTCCCCTCCGATGGCTTTCCTATAGAGGAAAAGTAGAAGAGGAGCGCCAAATTCTAGGAAGGGATAGAGGAGTGGCTAGGGCTCAAGAAAGAGGCCAAAGGGATCCCTGTCGATGGGATTGAGTTGGCAGTGGCCAACACCATTTACCCCCTTTTTTGAGCTCAGACCTTCCCCAAGACACTCTCCCAAGGGAGATTCCTCACTATAGAACAAGATTGCATTATGCGAGAGGTCATGGAGGAGGGGACGTGATTCAATTGGGCCAGCTATTTCACCGAAGGCCTGCACGTTGAAATGGTCAAGCTTTGCAAGAAGCTTGAGTCATGTTTCAACATGCATTTTTCCTTTTTCATAGCTTTCTTCTGGCGCTTTGCCGAGTTTCTAGTTGTCCAACAGGATGGAGTTTGGATGCAGCAAGACCATGACCAGATTTCTAAATCATGGATTTCCCATATTTTCTGCATCGTCCGGTCGTAGGACCCTCCTGAAGGGATCTAGGAGTCATTATTTGTAACGACTAGGAACATGGAGGTACCTCGAATGTGAGGTCAAGAAAGCATGGGTGGGGCACTCCCTTCCTATACTGGCGATGCGTCAAGGGGGAAGTGCCTGGCGGCTGAGATAGTGGACTCATCAGTGCCTTGTAAGAAGCCTCGTTTGACTGAGGAGTTTGCTGAGCCAGCGGGTGGCATGGGGAAGAAATTGCACATCAGGTTTGAGAGGAGTAATCCTCTAGGTGGTAAGTGATGAAATATACCATGGTCATGACCTATGTAGAGACACCGTTGCATAGCATAATGTTCCTTGCTCAAAAGTTAAATCTTATGTTAACTAGCTATATGTTACATGATAGTGAAGGAAAGGGCTATGGAATGGTTGACCCTTGAAATAGGGGCTATAGTCTTACAGCATAGAGAAGGGGCCCCAGTTTTGGAGGAGGAGGCCCCATTTAATAAGATGAGGAGTGAACAAGCTCCCACGCGGGAAGAAGAAGTAGCGGTTGAGGATGCCGAAGTTCTTTCGGCCGGGACTAGACAAGGCAAGTGGTTTGTTATTCGATAAAAATTGACTCTTATAGTATAGTAGACTTTAGACAAATTCTAAAGGTTGGTGCTGGTCATTGTAATGTCTCAGTCATGTCCTTATATGGAATATATTCTACATAACAAGTGACCAGAGTGTACACTTGGCAACAGTGGGTACTCGATCCTGGGATGGATTTCCTGATAAATTCACCTTCATGGAAGGCGTCATCCAAGACATGATCATTCGCTTAAAGTGAATTGATCCTGAAGCTGGTACGTTACGGTCATTACACAGAAATTACTTTACTATGGCATTACCCTATTTAATCATGTCAAATTGTCTTTTTATGTTATTAGGAGCTCGCCTCAGATGGGATCCGTCAGAGCCTATCGATCTAGATGCCACCGAACCCCCATCAGAATCAACCATCATGCCACATAACATTTACAACGAGATGCATAAATGGGCTGTATACTTGACTCACTTCTTATGGGAATGTCAAAGCGTAAACAAAGACCTTTGGAAGAGGTTGTAAAGGTCAAAGAAAGAGAGGGTGGCTCTACATGATGAAGTTGGGGATTTAAGATTACAGAATGAATTCTTGCAAACCCAGGGAACGGGGAGTGAGGACTGGAGGATAGCTATTGTTGATTATGCCCATTATTGGACGGTCATCAGAAACAGTGTCCAAACTAGCCATGAACTGGTTGAGAAGCATATGCAAATGGATCTCCTAGCTCAAAAGAATCAAGACTGGAAGGACTATAGCGCAAGTGTGCAAGAATAGGGGTAGATGCAAAAAGATCATAAACATGTCTACAAGCGGGAGTGCGCTACCTACCATCAACAGTACAGGGACTCTGCCATCAAGGCTCAATCTCTTTGACTATTCCTTGATGTTATTGGGGCTTCCAGTGCATTTGAAAAGTTTCGGGAGCAAGTGACAGTGAGCGCTTCTCTAGAAAGGAAAATGGCTCTTCCTGGAGGAGAGAAAACTGTCCCTTCCTTCTTCCCTAAACCACCTTGCTGGACTCCTATGGAAAAAGGGAAGATGAAGGCCGGAACTAGTCTAGGAGACGAGGTTTGGTCTGAGCTTACCGAAGATGAGATTATGCAACATCTGTGGATTGGCTTAGAACAAATTTCATTTGCTACTGATGCAGGACCGTCACAGGTGAGTGTTTGTTTTATTATGCCTTTTTTCATACCTAGTTTTGATCATGATGTCAGTATACGTGTTATGTATGATTAAAGGAATGACCTGAGGAAGTTCCTCAACTAGGTGAGCGTAATGTGGATGATGGTCCTCATGAAGAGGATTTGCAAGGGACAGAGTTTAATGGTGGTGATCAATGCCATGAAAAACAACTTCATATAGAAGAGCCTGATAGGGAGGGCCACCATCATGAAGAAATGCTACTTGAAAAAGGTGGCCCCTATGAGGATGATTTTCTCGGGGTGGAGATTAAGCTGAGGGACATAGGTGATAGTGGGGAAAAAGGAGACGCATAACATGGCTATATTGGCCACAGCCCATATTTTTTATTTTTATGATGAGGAAGATAATATTTTTTTTCTTCTTTGACATTTCAATGCAAATTTGGTCTAAGTTAATGTTCTTTTGTTGTCACTGTTCTCACTTTATGCAAAGTGTAAATTAGTAGGCTTTGATGTCATGAGAAATGGCAAATAGTTTTAGGCATATAGCATAAATGAAGTTACTAGTTTAAAGTCATTGCAGGCTATTGGATAAATTGGGTGCAAAGTGTAAATAAGGCAACTAGTCTTGGGCCATTTCGGGCCTTGAACTAGTTCAAGTGTAAACTATTATTCAAATAGGTAGTTTAAGGCCATTGCAGGCCATGGTTAGTTTTAGGCCATTTCGGGCCATGTATAGTTTTAGGCCATTCTAGGCCATGAGTACGTGGTGAAGGGATAGTGTAAATGTTACTAAGTCACCCATTTTAGGCCATTTTGATAGTTTTAGGCCATTTCGGGCTATGGGTAGCACACATGATTAATTTTAGATAAAGTTAAGAGTGACAAAGATAACTAGTAGGGGCATAAAAACATAAGCATAAATGAAAATAGCTGGTGGAAGCGTAAAAATAAGCCCAAGCATAAAACGAGTATAGCTGGTGGATGCGTAAAGATAAGCCTAAGCATAAAACGAGTATAGCTGGTGGATGTGTAAAAATAAGCCTAAGCGTAAAACGAGTATAGCTGGTGGATGCATAAAAATAAGCCTAAGCATAAAACAAGTATCGCTGGTGGATGCATAAAAATAAGCCTAAGCATAAAACAAGTATAGCTGGTGGATGCGTAAAAATAAGCCTAAGCATAAAACAAGTATAGCTAGTGGATGTGAAAGGTGGGATAGCATGATGAAATAAAACATGCATAAACTATATGGTAATTAGATAATTCGGTTTACTGGCTAGCCCTGTAATTGTTTCTTGATCATTTTTATTTTTGGTGACACGTAAAGATGAGAGGGTTTACCATCCTTTTCCTTCGCATCACACTCCTCTTCCGGGAATAGTAGCTCGACCCAAGTTAGGTTGTCATTAGCCACTATTTCGGCTTGTTCGAGTATTCGAATAGGGGACTGATCATTAGACATTTCGATTTCCGACCCCTTCTTTGTTTCTATGTTATTAACAGCCTGAGGGGTTATTTTGTCACCGTGGATAACCACCTCTCCTCCTGCGTAGGGTAGATGTATCTCCTGATGTATAGGTGATGAAACTACCCTTAGTTGAGCCAACCAAGACCTCCCCAGGATCAAGTTGAAGCTAGGCATCTCTTCGAAAATAATGAAGGTTACATCTATGGGGAATTTCTCCCCTACCATGAAGTTGATGTGCACAGTGCCTTTGACTTGCACTTGTGCCCCGTTGAACGACTTTAAACATGATGTGGTGGTAGGACTGATCTGATCAATCAGACCTAGCTTATCCACTATGAGGTAGGGGATGACATTAGCAGCCACCCCATCATCCACATGTACCCTTTAAATTTGGTGTTGACCAACCTGAATGGTGATGAACATGGACGTCGTTGTCACATGACCCTTTTCTGGGTCATCCTTAATGGATTCGTTGTGAAAGGTCAATAAGGAAGGGCTTGGTTTCTCAGCCGCGAGAGGAAGCATAATGGAATGAATCACTTCTTCATCCGCGGGCAGGCCTTCATCCACAGGTATGGATGTTAGCATGCGAACCATAGCCTCACGATGTTTCTATGATATCATTAGTAAGTCATAAAGGCTCAAAGTTGTATTTTTTTGTTTTAGAGCCTGTTTGACTTGCGTAAAGGCATCGAAGAGATCCCGCCCGCAGTCTAGCTGTTTGTCACCCTTTTCCTCTTCCATTTTCCCTAGGAGACGAATTTCCTGGGGAGGAGTGATATTCAGTCGAGGGCTGTGCTTCTTCCTACTAGGAGTAGATGGTTGTGTTTGCGTAACTTCACCATCTTTAGAAAATGGGGCCAAGGGTACAGAGGTGAGGGGTTTAGGCTTGGGAAACCCCAACGTAAGATGATCCTTGGCCGTATCAATTTTCATACCTCCTTCTCCTTTTCCATTAAATTGGGATCGAAAGTTTGATTTGGAGGTTTGCCTTTGTGTAGGAGGGGCCATCGATGGTTTTGGCACCTTGATGACAAAGGGGGCCTTAGGCGTAGGTGCGGGCTGGGCTGCAGCTTTATCGACAGTGGGTTGTCGAGAATTTTTCTGAGAAGGGGTTCGAAGGATAAAAGGTTGTCATGGAGCACCACTTGTTGATGTTGTTGAATTCATTGTTTGAGGAGAATAAGGATGCGTTCGTAGCATGAAAGGTTGTTTCAGTTGTGCCTGATTATCGCCCTCTACTCCTACCACGTTAATTGTGTACCCTACATTATTTGCATTTAACAGGTCTTGGTACACATGCAGGGCTTGGTTTTCTGGGCAAGCATTACTACTTCTATCCAAGATCAGGTCACCTTGATCGATCATGCATTGAATGTCATCTTTCAACACCCAGCAGTAATCTGTGTCATGACCGCAGAATTGATGGTAGTCACAGAACCGGTCTAACTTAAAGTTTTTGGGCACTGGCGGTTCATTAGGTTGGGCCAAGGAGGGATTCTTGAGTAGTTCATAGTGGCACCTATGATGTTTTAGAGCCTCCTTAGACACCTCCTTGTGTCAAATGTGACCGGTTCCCAATAATTTCTTCAGAAGTTTTGAAGGCTTCATAGGTAGAGTTGCGTAATTTGAGCAGTCCTTATGCTTAAATTTTGGCCTCGATTGTGGGGCTGTTTCGGGGGCGAAAGGATTTTCTTGATTAACTGCGTTTGAGCTAGTTGTTGGTTCAATAGGCTTTGTGGGTGTTTTCTTGTTATTGTTCTTTTTCTTGGCCCCTTCAGCAACCGCCGCAACTGTAGTTGTTGCGGCTTTGCCTTTATCTTTGCTTTTGCTGTGAGCATTCTTGTAGACCACATACGCTGGGTCTTTGCTAGCCTCTACTGCATCTTGGATGCTCTTAGTCTGAGCAAAGGCTTGGCTGAGGGAATGGGGGATGAGGTAGTATAGTTTAGACTTGATAAAGTCGTTGACTGCTCCCTTGAAGATTGCCAATAGGTGGGCCTCCGCAATGGGTTCACAGATCTCGTTCAAGGTAGGGCTCCAACGCTGTATAAACTTTTGGACTGAATAGAGCAGGTCTTGTTTAACTCCCATGAGCTGGTCCAGTGTGACTTCTGGCCTTAGGTTATATTTGAAATGAGTCACAAACTGGGTTAACAGCTCTTCCAAGGTTGAGATGGAAGTGTGTGGAAGTGCTCGATACCAGTCCAAAGCTTTACCCGTTAAGGACATAGCAAAGACACGGATTATAGTATGTGGCCATTGTTGTAGCAATAAGGAGTCTGATCTGAAAGTGACGAGGTGGGTGTTGGGATCACCTTTCCCATTGTATTTTGTGAAATGGGGAAGGGGCATCCCAGGTGGCAACGACAGGACTGGGACTATTAGGCTAATAGGATTATCATGGTAGAAATCCATGACTTGTATCGTGTCAGAGCCAATAGTTTTGAGATGCTTGACCTCTTCCTTAAGGGTTTGGATAAGTTGGAAGGCTTGGTCTAGACCTGTAGGCAATGAGGTCATTTGTGGAATGGGAGGAGGAGCCACACCAGGTGGTGGCACAGAGGCAACAGCTTGGCCGATGGTCGGTGCTATCGGGATAGTCCCTGCAGGCAATGTTGCTTGTGGCAACCACCATCTGGTGGTTGGTGCAGATGGGGGGACCACCATTGGCTACACCATTGGGTACGCTATTTGTGTAACCGGGGGCATGAGCAGTGATCCTATAGCTAGATTTAGCGTTTATGGGACTTGACTTTGATGGTGGGGATGGTGGTGCATTTGTGTAGGATGGGTAGCAAGGGACACGTTGGGGGCCCACCATGTAGTGGCGGTAGGCTCTGTCATATGAGTCGAGAGCAAAGTCAGTGTTGTAGGTAATTGGGATGTAGGCACCGCATGTACATGTGGTGACATAGGCGTAGGCACACGATGAGGTGGGTTAGGTAATTACGCCTGCTGAGGAATGATCTGTGATGGACCTTCGCCTAGCAGTGTAGTCGGAAAGAGGAAATGTAAACACGGTGAATGCGGGACTCGATTGGTATTGGATAATATTAGAGGCGTGGTAACCATGAACAATGGATTTATGCGAGATGTCATGGAAGTATGGGCCATGGTGAAATCAGCATGAATGCCTCCTTCAGAGTGAGATTCTAGATTGTCTTGTCCATCATGAAGCATTTCATCATGGAACAAGACCTCTAGCTATTTTGGCAATGTTTTTGCCATCAACATTTGATCTAAGATCCACTTTTGTTGATCTGTCAGGGGCACATTAGCATTAGGTGAAGGAATAAATTCCTTCCTGTTGCAGTACATGAACTCGTACTCTCATTTTTGCTCGAGTTCTTGTGGATACATGGGCAAGTTTGCCACTAACTTAGCGTAGAGGAAATTGTAGTATTCCATGTGTTGAGCTTGTCCCTTAGGCTCCTTGTGTTGAGCTTGTCCCTCAGGCTCCCTATTTTGTAGCCTGAGGGAGCGGCATGGTTGCACTGGACTAGTTGGTTGCTCGACCACAGGAGGCGTAACTTGCAAAGTCCAAGGGTTTTTGAGATTGGCAGTGTCAACAGTTATGGTTGATGTAACCATTTTCGAAATAATAATGATAAAGGTAAAGATCAAAAAGACAAAGGCAAACTAAGATAATAATCGGGGCTTTTTATCTTGTAGAATTCCAAAGAAATCGTCGAAGCGACCGATCTGCACCTCACAATTTCATAAACAACCTCAGAGGTATTACGTTTATGTTGATTGACAATGGGTACAGACAGCTTACAAGACTACCCGTAAAATGCGGATCGGATATGAATGCCCTCCTTCTAGCACCAGAAAACTATAACGATGGAAAACATCGGTTGCTGGAAATACCGAACGAAAGTCCATGTACACAGTTCTAACCCTGGATCTGTGTGAGGACCGTGTTGGAGAGAAAACAAATCCGAGGTGTCCTGAACGGTCTTGTCGATCAAATAGGGACTTACTTGATCAGTAAAATTTTTTGTAATAATTTGATGACAAAATGAAGATTCTTTATAAGGCGATGCAATATTTTTTAATCCCGAAAGCAATTGAAAACAATGTAAAATGATTTAGATGAGATTTCCAAATCTGTATAACTAAGATGCAAGGGATCAGATTTTGTAGGGAACACAATCATAAGATCTAGGATTTAATTTATGAAAACAATATTGTTTGATATAATGATTTTAGGCAAGGTTCGGTTTGGACGAAGCACATGCCCGTAATAAGAAAGTTATCTAAAGATGAAACAAGCGAGGATCAATCTACCTTGTTCTGATCAATCTGGTTTCAAGGAAGTCAGACTCGGAAGAGAATATCCGGTAGCCAATTGTTTCTGATCAAGAGTTCTTGTCAATCACCTCCGATGTTCTCATGATCGTTGATTCTCTTTTGCTCTTTCGCCAATCTTCAAAGAGAGAAAATTTTGCCAACCCTTGTGATCTTCGTCAACTAGAGAATTTATAAGGTTAGGGTCAGGAGGAAAATGCGATTTAAGTGATACCTGTCCTGAACTCATAAGATGCCATTGACTCAATGTGTTGTTGTTGAAGCTTGTGACGTTATGCTACGTAGTGCATTGTAAACTACCCTCTTGTGGGCTTTGGCAATAGACTGTCCTTTGATTACACTGTAATACGCTAGAGAGCGTATTGTGGCATATGAACTACTGATGTCTGAATTGTGCTCGTCGTTACTTGCATTACGCTGCATTACACTATATTACATATCATAGCATAATTCAATGTAAAATAATGAAACCGAAAAAGTTGAAGTATTTTTGTTGCACTTCCTCTATTTCTGATCAATCCCTTTCGGGGTTTCATTATGTTGCACTACGTAACATAGCTTAATGGCCCCCCATAGCCATTTTTTTAATGCCGTGGTAGACTGTCTTTGATATTATGTTGTGTATTGTTGCATTACGCTATGTCGCGTAATGTAGCATAATGTACTAGATGTTGAGATTTTGGAAAATGGAAAACTCGCAAAGTGGAAGACTTGCTATCGTGCACCCATCGTTTTGTTCTGTCACCTAAAGTTCATCTGTACTGCACTACGCCTTGTCGCGACTCCCTGCCTGGGTCACTAGATTTTGCTGAATTGTCAAGGCTTCGAAACTTTTATGGTGTTTCAAGCTCCCCATTTGAAAAAATGGGAAGTGCATTCAATGGACAAGATGGCCAAGGAATGCACCACATTAGATCCCTCCAAGCCTACTCCCTTGGCCTCAAAGCCCATGGTCCCTTCGTCATCAATGACTGATAACAATGCACACTCGTAATCATCACCTTCATACCCAAAAAAGCCTAGTTCTCAGTCTGAAATTGCACACCCTCAAGAGATTCATCTCTTAGGATGAATGGAGGAGGAAAAAAGTAATAAACAACAAGATATCGGATAGGATCTTCTTAAGGCCCTCATGTAAGTTAAATAGGCTCTAAAATAGAAAAATACAACTTTGAGCTTGTATGACTTGGTAATGACTTCCACTGCACATCGCAAGACCATGGTTTGCATGCTAACATCCATTTTGGTTGACAAAAACATGCCGATAGAGGAGAAAGTGATCTACACTGTCATGCTTCCCTCTATGGCCAAAGAACCATGGCCAGCTCAGTTGACATTTCATGATGAGTCCATTAAGGATGATCCTAAAAAGGGTCACGTGAAAATAGCACCCACATGATAATAGTACAAGATCTTAAGGATACATGTTGATGATGGGGCCACTACAAATGTCATTCCATTTTCCATAGTGGACAAACTGGGTTTGGTTGATCAAATTAAGCACACGACAACTTCATGCCTAAAATCATTCAATGGAGCAACGTAATGGTAAAGGGAACTGTCCACATTAACTTTGTGATAGGGGACCAGTTCCCCACAAGCGTGGTGTTCATCATAGTAGAAGAGATTCCTGGGTTCAACTTGATCTTTGGGAGGTCATGGTTAGCCCAATTAAGGGCTGTCTCTTCACCCATACATCAAGAGATCTACCTACCTTACGTAGGAGGGGAAGTGGTGATCTACGGTGATGAAGTGGCTGCCCAAGAAATAAACAATGTTGATCTAGAGCAGGGCTTAGAAGTAGTAATCTTTGAAAATGAAGCATCTATTCCTACTAAAACTACATGTCTGACTAATGAGCTGGCCAAAATTTTTGACTTAGACAAAGAAACTACGTGAAATGAGTTGCCTTTCTAGGAGGTAGACAACAACATAGAAGGATACGGCAATAAAGCCCCTCAGCCATACGCTTTACCTAGCCCACGATGGGTTAGAAAATAGCTGCGTAATTAAATATTATCTCTAATTCAACTCCATAAATTCTTGGCTTTGTTATCTCCTTTCACCCTAATCTTAGCATTACATTTGTTTACATTATGTTCACTTTTAACACCACATTTATAGTTTTCACTATGCTCACTTCTTTTGGCATTATAATCTTACATTATTTCAATTCTTTGCATCATGTCCAATGTTTACATTTGCATCATGTCTACTATGTACATTTTGTCCATTGTTTACATTATAGCTTTTGTTTGCATTAATTTCATTGATGTGGCCCAAGATGGCCTTAAACTAGCACAACGGCTCGAGATAGCCTTAAACTAGCACAATGGCCCGGAATGGCCTTAAACAACCATTGTGAGCTAAAATGGCTTAAAACTAGCGATGGCCTGAAATGGCCTAAAACTAAAATGAGAATCTCTTAAGGGGGCCTAAAAAGAAAAAGAATAAAAAATAAATATAACACATTAACCAAGATGAAACAAATTCCTTCACATTATATTCTTCATTCAATGTCAATCAATAATGTTTACAAAATTTTTAAAAAAGACAAGAATAAAAATTTTGCATTGCTACACTATGAGTCTTCGCCCACACCGCCATTCCCTATTTCACTAGGTCCTGCATCTTCGTTCAGATCCTGCGTAACAAAGAAAATAAAACAATGAATTAAAGCTACAACAAAGGCTTTTATAACATAAACTATGACACAACAAAAAGTGACTAACCTGAGATGGCTCTGCGTCCATTTTGGGGGGTATCCTATCCATGCCAATCGCAAGACGTTGCATGATCTCCTCCTTAGTAACATTGGCCCAATTCCTATCTCCTAGAATAGCACTTGCTATAACTTTCCCTTTTTCCATAGCTTTCCATCTGGGTGGTCCTAGGGAAAAGGTGGTAGTGGTGTTCTCACTGGTAGGTAGGGTCATTTCCCATTTGGGAGACTCACTAACCATCACTTGTTGCATGAACCTTTCATAAGCCTCAGAAGTACCAATAACATCAAGGAATAACTCATGGGTATGCAACTTGACCAAAGCATCCCGATATTGTTTATGATAGGCAGAACATTTTGTTTTATACATATGCATGTGGTTCTTCTGTGCCTATCCCTACTCATAAACCTTTGCACTATAATCCTTTCAGTCTTGGTTCTTCTATGCTAGAAGGTCCATTTACATGCGCTATTCAATGATCTCACATGTGGCTTCATTTTTTCTTCACACAACTATCCAATATCTTGCATAGTAGATGACAGTCATACGCCAACTACCATCATGAGTGTCTCGGGCCAATAGAAATTCATTTCTAGATTGGACATTCCCCACCTCAACGGTTAGGTTAGACTTCTCCTTGTCAAGTTTCTGTACCTACTTCTAGAGATCTTCATTCACATACCTACACTCTCATAAGGAGCATGCCAAGTACAACGCACATTTACTTGCTTCATCATATATCTGACGAGGTACCTTGACTACCTCCAGTAGAAGTTTGGGTAGGGCGTTGACCTCAACGGCTTGCTTAGGATCCCACTTGAGATGAGAGACTACCAACCACACATGGGAAAGAGTTATTCATAGTGACATAGTGAAATTACAACAATGTAGAAAGCCTAGTGTAGCAATTTTAACATACCAATCTCCAGATCGATCTGCCTTAGACGATCAATCATGTCATCAACCACCCCCTCCATAAAATTAAATTTTTCAAGGGTCTCAGTCCAGGGTCAGAGATGGATCGAAGAAGAAGGGCCAGGGGCATCAATAGTGGTATCTACTGCATAATAAAACATGTTAGCCATGGTGGAGAGGACAACAATAAAGCTGGTGAACAATGTAAATGATAGTGTAAAGCTCCTACCCAGCAAACCCTTAGGGGTGATAGCGGGGCGGGGGGGGGGG
>MNCI01030688.1:13695-33381 GCA_015680685.1 Gnetum montanum | reverse complement strand
CTTGGGAGAAGAGCATTGTAAAGAAGAAATTGTGAAAGATTGCTTGTAAGATGGCTTGCTAAAGAAAAAATTTCAGCCTCTTTGTCATAGTCCTGTGAGTTATGCTTATTGTTTTTTATTTTGTTTAGATTGCTTAGCTAGTGATTTAGATAGTATCATCCTTGGCAAGTAATTTTGGGATTTTTACATTGCTCTTATTTTTCTTGTTGCCTGATAGAAAATTTCTATTAAAATTTTTCCATAGAAGCGCTTCTGTTTGAAAGCCTTAAGAGAATTTTAGTAGTGAATTTGATTATTGTGCAATGTATAAGAACTACTATTGAGATCGTTGTAAGAGAGCCTTTGCTTGTAGTCATGTCATTGAACGATTCAATAGTCAAGAGGGTTCAGAAAATCTTTGGTATTTTGATAGGACTAGAATAGCTTCTTTTTATCTTCAAACTGAATCTCCGTAGTATTTCAATTAGAAATTGTCAAGTCTTTTGAAGGTTCTGTTGAATGAAATTGTTGATGTCCATTATCTAGCCAAAATGGAGTCTCGTACATGATAGTTTACGTAGCAATTGTTTGGTAGCATAGTAGGATTGTCTTGAAGAAATTGCTTATTTGAGCCTTGGAAGTTTAAACAATTCATAGATATTGAATTTGGGATAGCTTTATTGCAAAGTGTTTACTTGTATCATTTTACCTTGTTTAAATATTTGAGGTCTTAATACAAATCTGCTTTCCTTTCTGCCTATTTCCATTAAATCTTGCTCTATTTCTAGTTTTCTTATGGAACTATCTCTTTCTCTAGGGAAAATTAGAAGTAGATTCGCAGAGTTGTGCTCAAATGCTTTTGCAAAATCTTAGTTTTTACAAGTAGGTATTATAAGGACCACATAGACTAAGCAATTGAACAAAATAGGAACTCTCAACAACTCACAGTACTTGGCAAAGTTGGCTAAATCTCTTTAAGATAAGTCATTTGTAGTTTACACACAACGCAATCGTTTCATTTTTTACAACCACACACATACTCACATTAACTACTGAGTCTATTTGGAGGCATCTGGGCCTTGGTGTTACTAGATACCAGTAAGCACCTAAATCTTGTTCAAGGACACTCGTTGGCGGTCACGTCCCATACAGTCACCAACAGTTTCCATCCTCCAGCCCTTACCACAGTCCAAGTCCAAGAGGCATTCAACTATTAGGATTCCCACCTTGTAGCTGGACTGTATGATGTTTGCCTTGGGTGAGGAATCCTAAGCACCTACATCATTGTTGCTCCTAGACTCTTTGGTGCCATCATTTCCAGAATGCCATGACCAGGATCTATGTTGGCCTTCCTACTTTGGACATTGCATGCCTCAGCAACAATACTCACCACTCTAGCGATGTCTAAAGCAAGTGGGACTTTGCTTTCAATTCACCTCATGGTTTTTTTCTAGTCTTCTCTTTTTTTTTGTAGGATAAAAGCTAATATGGCATCATTCAAAGATGTTTTGTGCCACAAAAGCCAAGACACTACATTATTCCGAAGTATCTGCTTTGATTAGCATCACTACTTGAGAGTACATGCCCCACTCCCCCTTTGAAACTAGTTTAGCCTCCATCCCTTATATACTTCCAATGTCCTGTATCCTCTTTGCAAGCTTTCCCAATGCATAGAGCCCTCCCACATGCCCAACCATCAAGTCCATGATGGGCGTAATGCAACTCACCCCATGGGAAGCATCTATAGGTAGGTCAAAATCCCACATGGATGTAACATAATTCATCTTGGGGAGGAAACACATGTCCTGCAATAATAGGTTGTTTGCAAGTGAACATGGGTGTACTGCAAAGGAAAAGTAAAAAAAAAAAAGGAGACGCCTAAAAAAAATGGCACAGTAGCTACCTTACACTCACTTTAGCCACCAATCGACCATCTCTAAGCACTTTGATGAGAGGTCAAAGGCTAACAAAGAAAGACACCCATGTGTGCTGACTCCCTCATAAGCACTCTGACGAGGGATCACACTATGGCAATATTTTCTCAAAGCATTGCATCTCATATCCATTTCTCCCCTAAACCTATTTCCTCAAATCCATCCCTTGCCCGTTTTTTCATATCACTCTCCCAGTACTCTTAAACATAGTAGAGCATCATCTAAGTAGGCACTGAAGAGCATTGTCAATGTTTGGTTCCTCATGGTATTTTGTATTCTTTGTCGATGTCTCTTAGGTAGATCCTCTAGACATCAACAAAGAGGGACCATTGAAACACCATAAATTTCAAGACTCTCATGATTCAACAGTCCCGAAATATGGGCAAGTGTTCCCACAAACATGGTGTCACGTTGGACTTTGCAGACAATGCCCTCTACAACATAGTCAACATAGAATCTAGTTACAAGGTTAGTTTGCATGAAAGAGGCACTGGGGGTAGACTATACAGTCTAGAAAATTTTCTATTTCCTAGGTTAACAAGCTAGCTACACCCTCTAGTCTGCCCAACTTGACACTTGACTCAACTAACGGTCTACCCACAGACCATGCAAGGATCTGTCGAAAGTGTTCAGGATGAACTAAATAGCTTGACAAGTTTTCTAACTACAAGACCTACTATGCTACATAGTGTAGTAGGCCTTGGGAAGACTAATTGCACCCAAAAGATGTAGATTGAGAAAAATTTAGTAATCCTTCAAGATATCTACCCCACTTCATCCTTGATGCATGAGCAATGTAACACAACAAAAATGTGGCAAATTTTGTTAGAAATCCTCTTCATTCAAGTGCCCCACTGTGCTATGCTATGTAGCATAGAACAACGTAGCAGGGATGAAATCTGACAATACTCCTACTTAGATGGCTCTGATGGAGTAAGCACATTTGCCCATGCTCCACCCATCAAATAGGTTCACTCTGTTGATAGGCCAGAACATGAATGACATCCTATGACAAAACATTTGCAAAATTAAGTCAGAATCCAAGCCAAGCAAGGTGCTACATTGTGCTACGCTATGTGTTGGCACATTTAGCCATTTCATGAAACAGCAAAGGTGATAAAATATGAATAAGCCATAGAAGATATTCAAAGCAAAAATATATATGATGGTTAAGCCTTATTGATATTTTATACTAGAAGTTTCATGTAGAAAATTAGGAAATGAAGATATAATATTTTCATTTTCAAGAGTTAATATCAAGGAAAGAAAAATTCATCATGCTCCTTTACAAAGGGAAGGATGAAAAGAGTTGAAAAGCTAAAAGAGCCGATCCCGTTTATGGATGCATCAATGAGAAATATCAAAGTCACTATTGTAAGGTTTGGATAATGTTTTTACTGCAAAAAAAAACAAACATAGTTCCAGCCACTGTACGCGTTGGGAGGAAATAGATGAAATTGCTGTAAAGAAATGAAAACAGTCCAGGAGAATGTCATTTTGTTTACAGGGATCCTGTTGGTACCAAGGTAGGGGAATGCAAGGTTCTCTTTGCCCTGTAATCGCTTTCATTTCGTATAGAATCAACTATTCCTTTTGGCCCTAAATCAGTGACTTCTCTGCTGGTCACGTAGTGCCAAAAGCAAAAAAAAAATTTTTTTTGCAGGGACGCAGATTCAAGGTGGAAGAAGAACTCGCTTGGGCATTGTCACTTCCAAGGTAGAAACCTTTCAATTTCAAATTTCTTATGCAATTGATCCGCCCACCTCCGATGATGCCGATGTGTCCTGCAACGCATGCACTACGTGAAGATTTTTCTAGCCGTTGCAGGGCCGTTCCTAACCTACCTTACCTAATGCCGAATTCTCTGATGCTTAGATCTCTATTACATTTGCCCTTAACCCTGAAATCTACGGCAGGAATTAAAAAATGATATGCAGAAACACAAAAACACAGGAAGCCCTAAGCGAAATTGGGGAAAAATAAAATAGTTCCAGGCAACCAAAAACCCCATGTCTAGGACCATATGTCCAATACATTGTTTCTATCTCCAGATCTTCTCCTCCAGCAACCGATTGTAAAGAACAACGACGTTGGATGCAGTGGCAGAGCCTTCTTCCACGGTGGTGGTTGCCAATGATTTTTGGCAAGGTGGGATATATTTTTTCGGAAGTATTCGATGGCAGTTCCAGGCCTAGTGCCTTCACATTCGGGCTTGGTGTTTTGAATTTAAATTTTTCCAACCATTTTCATTCTGGTGCAAGTGCACATAAAATATTTAAGATTAAGGTACCAGCAATATTTATGCCATGGTAGATATTATATTATCGCCTTATTTATAAACTCACTAAGAGCTTCAATAACCATTCTTCAAATTTTAGAACAAGTAAAAAATGAAAGGCTATTAAAGCTATAATTGTGAACAATTATATGAAGTTATTGGAATTATTTTTCAAAAGCAATATTTATCTCCTAACTTCCTAACCTCCTAAGTTAATGCTTCCTAACTTGTTGGGCAAGTAATTTCCTAACTTGTTGGGCAAGTAATCTTCTAATTGGTTGGTCAAGTTACTTGGGAGAGAAGTTAGGTGAGATATTTTTAAATATGTAACTTCCCTACCTACCTTGGAACCCTATAAAAAGGCTTCAAAGGAGGGAAAAAAAAAAGAGAGGAAGGAAGGAAGAATCTCAATTGGAATCTCATTTTTTTAGAACTTTTGGGAGGTCTCATACATCACACTTTTGAGAAGACATTGGGATCACACTTGGGCTCTCACTCGGAGACATACTTGAGGTCTTGAGAAGAGCTTTGTAAAGAAATTGTGAACGATTGCTTGCAAGATGGCTTGCTAGAGTAAATATTTCAGCCTCTTTGTCATGGTCCTATGAGTTATGCATTTCATTTTTTGTTTTGTTTAAATTGTTTAGCTAGTGGTTTAGATAGTATCATCCTTGGCAAGTAATTTTGGGATTTTTAGATTGCTCTTATTGTTCTTGTTGCCCGATAGAAATTTCTATTAAAATTTTGCCATAGAAGCGCTTGTGTTTAAAAGCCTTAAGAGCATTTTAGTAGTAAATTTCGTTATTGTGCAACGTGTGGGAACTGCTATTGGGATTGTTGTAAGAGAGCCTCTGTTTGTAGTCACGCCGTTGAACAATTCAGTAGTCGAGAGGGTTCAGAAAATCTTTGGTATTTTGATGGGACCAGAATAGCTTCTTTTTATCTTTAAAGTGAATTCCCGTGGTATTTCAATCAGAAATTGTCAAGTCTTTTAAAGGTTCTGTTTGAATGCAATCGTTGACATCTATTATCTAGTCAAAATGGAGTCTCGTACGTGGTAGTTTACGCAGCAATTTTTGGTAGCATAGTAGGATTGTCTTGAAGATATTGCTTGTTTGAGCCTTGGAAGTTTGAACAATTCGTAGATATTGAATTTGGGATAGCTTTATTGCGAAGTGTTTACTCGTGTCATTTTACCTTGTTTAAATATTTGAGGTCTACACAAATCTGCTTTCTTTTCTTTTCTGCTTATTTCCATCGAATCTTGCTCTATTTCTAGTTTTCTTGTGGAACTATCTCTTTCTCTGGGGAAAATTAGGAGTAGATTGCGGAGTTGTGCTCAAATGTTTTTGCAAAATTTTATTTGTTACAAGTAGGTATTATAAGGACCGCGTAGACTAGGCAGTTGAACAAAATAGGAAACTTTCAACAACTCACAGTACTTGGCAAAGTTGGCTGAATCTCTTTAAAGTAAGTCATTTGTAGTTTCACACAATGCAATCGTTACATTTCTCACAACCGCACGTCGCAACAGCACACACACATACTCACATTAACCATTGAGTTTATTTGGAGGTATCTGGGCCTTGGTGTTGCCAGAGACCAGCAGGCACCTAAATCCTGTTCGAGGACACTCGTTGGCGGTCGCGTCCCAAACGGTCGCCAACACTATGCAGCATAACATAGCGTAGTAAGGACAAAGCATACAAAGGCCCTTTGCTAAGTGATTTCAGCAAGAGGATTGCACTTGGTCATACTTTGGCCTCCAAGACTAACTATCCCACTTCGCCCTCAGGCCCCAAGCAAGGTTTCTTGACAAAGCATTGTAGGTCAAATAAGGATGCATGACATATTGGCTGCTATGTTGGGCTACGCTACATAGCATAGCACAATGTAATGAGGACACAAAACACCAAAGTGTCCCAAGGATGAACTCAGCAGGTCCTAGGACCTTTCAACATGAAAGACAGGGTTGTAGTTGCTTGCCTAGCTATGCCTCAGATAGGTATTTTTGACTTTTAGGTAAGATTTCTTCCAAGATCGGTAGCTATGCTACGCTACACTACACAGTGTAGCACAGCGTAGCATGTGGGTGTTGACATTATGCCAATATGTTGGGTAGCATAAACAATGTAACTTTTGTGTGGGAGCCTCAAGACATCATTAGTTAGCACCAAAACTTGTTGGCAACACTTACTCTCATCCCAACATCTCTTTAGCAGAAAAAATCAGCAAGTTCACCTTTTTTTGCACCCCCTAACTATCCCCTAAAGTTGTTCTTACACTTGACCCTACTCGTAAGAGTAGGAAAGAAGTAGTCCTGGAGCATAGACTCCACTTTGCATTCACTATTGGTAATTTTCCTTATAACAAACATGACAGCTCATTGGACTCTAGCACATGTAGCTTGAATAGTATGGTCATAGCATAGCAGTCTTCACACCCAGCATCACGACATAGTCACGTTTGTACTTTGTGGGACCCAGGACACATGGCATACAAACCACATTTTTCTCTTGCTCCTGGCCCTATAAATACCCTGATGAACAATGTTCAAAGGGTTGGATTTTTGCATGGTTGGATTTGGACTTGTCATTCTTGTGGTTGGCTTCTTGCAATTTTTAGTGTGGTCAACTCTTGAGCATGTGGGGAATTTTGGCATTTTGGCTTCTTCACAATTAGTCTTGGAAAGCAAACTGGCAAGCAGAAGGACCCTGTTAGGAAGTTGTTGATAGTAGTTCAAGGAGCTATGGCCATACTGCTTCATTGCAAGCTGTGCTTATCCCTTTTTCCATCTATTGTACATCTCCTTCACTCAAGCAAGGATCAAATCCCCTAATCTTGATGCGGTGCACTTTCTCACCCAAACCTACTTCATTTTGTTTTGTTATTTTCATGTTTTGCATTATTCTCAATCGATTTATGTTTGTCACTTATTGCTCAATGTGCATATAACATCTTTAAAATCAACGTTTACGAAAGGTTATTATACAACGGTAAAGTCCCTGTCTGATTGACTAGACCATTCAGGGCACCTTGCATCTATTTACATATAGCATGGCCCTCGCACGGATCTGGGGTTAGGCTGTATGCCTGGTGACCTCTCGGTGTTCTAGCCACCAATGTTTTTGGTCACTACAGTGACCAGGAACTAGCCACAAGCTAGTCAAGGGTTGTGTTAAGGCTTGTAAACTATTTAATTTGATATAGTATAAACAAAGTATTTTTACATTTTTTTATTATTTTACATATCAAAGATCATCAATTTTTGCTACATAAATCGATATGAGCTAATGAAATTTATTTTTGGCTATCATAGGTCATTACAATAGTTATAGGAATTGATATAGATGGTATCAATCCCCATTGAGATAGTGATGAGGATCAATACCCTAGATTTTGAAGAACAAAAAATAGAAGAGTAGTTGAGATATCAATGGGTATAGAAGTAAGTGACTTGTGGTGATGATTAAGGAAGATCGATGTTGCAATGGAAATTGATAACTATACATCAATTGACATCGATACCCATGATAAGGATCAATTATACTATAGTTAATTTTAAATATCCATATAGTATAAATAAATGCCCTGTCTTAGACTAGGAGAGAGGGGAAGGAAGAGAAATAATACCTAAGAAAACCCACGTCAAGTTGAAGTCTAATTTCCTTTTAGACTATTAGATGAGGTTTTTTTGAGCCTTGTGGAAACTATAGACCATTAGAGTCAATTGTTAGGTTGTTGAGATTGTTTCATTATCAAGAAAACAAGGTAGAATCATAAATTAGGTGAAGTCTCCCTTGTAATACTCATCATTTATGCTTGTAATGATGACTTCAATTTAATTTAATCATAAATCTTCATTCTTGAACTTGTGATTAGAAGTTAAGATGAAGATGCATGTTTTTACTTATGAGTGATAGTCATAAGTATGGACTTTGTTTTCATTCAATTCTAATCATTTATTCTCTTGATGATCTTTTGACTTTGTAACTGTTCCTCCACGAATACAACTCATGGGTTAGTCACAGACGAGGTAACTTCTCTATAACAAAAAAATGATAATCATTAAAATAATCTATCACTAAAATTTTCCTAGCTTGTTAGGCTTTCAAATGAGTTTATATTTCTCACTAGTGAAATTTCTATACAATCTAATGTTTGGGGTAGCTTTCATGAATGCACAATCGAACCTCAGTACCAAGGAGAGTCTAGTAAGGATGATTCTTGGGAAGAGGCTTTTGTATCTCAAGACATAGAAGAAACTAGTTGGGGAGAACCTAAAAAATTAGTAGCTAAAGAGTTTGATGCAAAATAAGCAAAGATCGTTGTGGAAGACAAAGCTAAAGATCAAGTTGAGGCTTCCAATAGGCAAGAAGAGGAAAGAAAGACATTCATCACAACTATGATTACATATGAAAGAATTCATGATATAAGAACCCCTGAGAGAGTTACTTTAACTATTCGCTTTTCCCATATAGATTAGTTTTTTTGAAGCTTTGTTTATAAAGTTTATAAAGTTTTATTAGGAATGAGATTTTTATTTCATCAAATGTTAAGTTTGATGAAAGTTTTCCTCAAAAAGGATTTTCATTTTTCCATGTAAAAAAAAAGTGTCCAATAAAGTTTGTCTAAAAAGTAGGGTATGAAATGTGATGCAATTAAGCCATACTATGGAGCTGAATTTTTTAAATTAATATTTGGGTTTTATAAGATTCAAATGTTATTAGTGAATTCAAGATAGCATGCAAGCGGAAGAGAGGTAAAATTTTAGTTACTTTCTCTATTGAATGGAAGTGTGTTTATGAACAAGTAGGGTATCTATTTTTTTACAATCATGGAGATTCGTTTCAATTGTAATTAATTAAAATTTTTGAAAGAAGAAAAATAGTAGTATTATAGTTTTTCATTCAAGTGAAACACTTAAGTGAAACATAGTATAGGCAACTGTAATTATTCAATGTTGTTTAAGGATATTTTGGAACCTACTAGCTATTGAGTAATAAGAGATATTTCATAGAGTTTCATAACATCAAATGCTAGATCTACTAAAATATCATCTGCACAATAATTCTAAGTATTTTCTATCCATCGTGTAAGCCTTGGAAGTTTAATAACATGTGAGTGCAAAGCTTAACAATTGTAAATATTTTAAAAACTATTAGAGCATCATCCAAGATTTCAAAATGAACAAAAAAAATTCATATTATCAACACCAACAATGCATCATGAAATCCTAAGAAATATTTCTTATTGAAAAAATTGAGCAAAAAACAACGTTGCCCTCTCAGTTGATTCATAGTTAGTGATTGATTGATATTTTGTTGACTTTTAGGAATTAGTTGATTTGGAGAGATTTTCTCCTTGGTTTTCTCTATGTATTCTTTATATATACCTCCACTTGTAAACAATAAGCAATCAAGAAAAAATATTTCCCTTTCTTTTCAAATTTTGTCATGGCATCAAAGATTTAGGTTTTGAACATTAGGGACATTTTTTTTTCATTCAGCCTTTATTGCCATATTTCTTCTACTACTATGACCTTCATTGTCATTTCTAATTGGGTAATTTAACACTTATTTTTACAATCCTCTTCTTCTCCTTATTTTCTTTACCAAAATGTTTGAATCCAAGATCACTATTTACCCAATGAAAACCTTAACCACCCCACAACTTGGAGACCTTTAGCAGATTAATACAGCCTATTGACTCAATGAAAAAAACTACTTGACGTGGCCTCAGTTCTGCAAATAATTCAAAAAGGCAAAGGAAAATTGGATCACATCTTTGGCATGGGACCAAAAGAAGACAATCCCAAGTTTGTAAAATGGGGTGAAGAGAATTCAATGATCATGACATGGCTTTGTAATTTGATGTCACTCGAAATAAGTGACACATGCATGTTTCTTCCAATGGTTCAAGATATTTGAAAAGCTATGAGATAGACCTACTTCAAAGTGAAAGATGCTACCAAAATTTATGAGTTGAAGATCAAGACAACTGCCACCAAATGAGAAAATTGAATTGTAATCAAGTATGCCAATCATTTGAAGGGACTTTGGTAGGAGACAGACCACTACTATTTTATTTAGATGAAATGTAGTGAGGATGCCACGATTTTGAAAAATTTCATAGAAAAAGATTGAACTCATGATTTTTTTGGTAGGTCATAACAATGAGTTCGATCATGTTCAAGTCGAAGTCCTTGGAAAATATAACCTACCCCCTATTAATAAGGTAATTTCTATTATATTGGCTAGAGAGAGTAGGCATAATGTTATATTAGTATCAAAACCAATTGATGTCTCGACAATGCTAACTAATGGAGGAAGTTGTGGGCCAAGAAGGGAGTAGAAACATGGAGAGAAGGGGAAAGGAGAATTCAAACTTGATGGTCATGAACCTCATGAAAATAGGAATAACATGTGGTGTACCTTCTGCAAGAAACGAAGGCATATGAGGGAGATGTGCTTCAAGCTTCATGGAAAGCCACCGAGCAAGGAATGGGAAAATAAATGTGGAAGGAAAACAATTCAAGATTAAGCAAAGCAAGCCTCATCTTCAAAAGAAGAAGAGAAAGCTCTAGAAGCAAGGGATTTTGAAAAAGAAGAGATAGAAAAATTAAAGAATCTTGTAGTCACTCCTGAAAAATATTTAGGTACCTATTCATTGGTACATTTAGGTGAGTTTCCAATTTCTCATTGTTTAAGTGCCTTTGATTAGTGTTTTAAAAACTCTTGGATCATCAATTCAGGAGCCACAAATCACATGACACATGCATCTCATAATTTTAGTTCTTATTTTCCTTGCCCTAGTAATAGAAAAATTACCATAATAGATGGATTACCAACCACAATCGCTAGTATAGGGAATGTTAAAATTGATCATGATATGATTCTTAAAGATGTTCTTCATGTTTCAAAATTATCAACAAACATCATTCCCATAACCAAACTTTCTTCGGATCTAAATTGCAATGTAACCTTTTTCCCAACTTATTGTTTATTTCAAGACCAAGACTCAGGTAGGCCAATTGGACTTGCTAAGAAGAATGGAGGATTATACTATCTTGAAAAGACTAAAATGATAAGTGCTAGTAAGTGGAATCAATCTCTAACCCTCCTATCCACAAGTCATTTAACAAATAAAGGCATGATTTGGCTTCACCACTTTAGACTAGGACATCCTTCATTTAAAATACTTGAAACCATGTTCCCTCATTTATTTAAGGGCTTAGAAAAGGAAATGTTCAATTGTGAAAATTGTGAACTTGCAAAGCACAAACGTGTAGCATTTCCCATCAATAATAAAAGAAGCTCATTTCTATTTGATTTAATTCATAGTGACATTTTTGTACCATCTACAATTTCAAATATTTCTAGGGCATGATGGTTTGTTTCATTTATTGATGATTACACAAGAGCCACTAGGATTTTCTTAATCAAGTACAAAATTGATATTACTGATGTCCTCCAAAATTTTCATTCCATGATTAAAAGTCAATTTGGAGTCAGTATCAAAAGATTGTGTTCAAATAATTCCAAAGATTATTTTAACCAAACATTGACTACGTTCTTTCAAAAGGAGGGAATCATCCATGAGTCCTATTGTGTCTATACTCCATAACAAAATGGTGGTAGAGAGAAGAAATGGTCACCTTATTTCTATAATTTAGGATTTATTATTTCAAAAAAATGTCCCAAAAAATTACAGGGGAGAAGACATCCTTACAACTACACATATAAACAAATTACAAACTCAAGTGCTACATTCAAAAGGTCCAATAGAAATGTTATGTTAGTTCTTTCTAACACTCTATACTACAAATCATCTTATCCCTAGGATATTTGGATGTGTTTCATTTTTCCATAGTCATAATCAAAATAGGGGAAAATTTAATTCAAGAGTCCTCAAAATAGTCTTTTTTGTGTATTCTTCAACCCAAAAGGGCTACAAATTCTATCATCCATCAACCAAAAAATTCCTTGTTTTTGCAATGTTACCTTTGTTGAAACTAAGTTATACTTCACACAACCTTATCTTCATAGGAAGAAAATAGTAGTAGAAGATAAGGAATTCTTTCTCTTTACCTACCCATAATCGAGTCTTCCAAGTCTTCCTATTCTTTGCTACCACAAATCGAGCCCAAGCCTCTTTCTCAAATTGTAGAACAAAATGATGAAGGTAATGAAACCACTACTGACACATGTCCTTCTCAAGTGTACTCAAGAAGAAAACAAGGTTAGCTTATTTTCTAAGCCATTGACAAAGAAATGTATCAAAGATTGGTTGGTAGGCTTATTTATCTACCCCATACGTGACATAATATAGCTTATGCAATGAGTGTGGTAAGCTAGTTCATGCAAAATCCTAAGGAGGTTCACTTATAGGTAGTCTATTGCATCCTACACTATTTGAAAGGGCCTCTAGGTAAAGGCATCTAATTTAAGAAAAGTGATAGACTTACACCAGAGGCTTATACGGACATAGTTTATGTAGACTTAGTCATAGATAGGAGATCCATCACCAAGTATTGTACCTTTGTCGAAGGAAATCTAGTCACCTGGAGGAGCAAGAAGCAAAATGGAGTAGCAAGATCTAGTGATTTATCTAAATTTAGAGTAATGGCACAAGGAATATGCAAACTATTATGATTGAATATTATCATAGAAGATCTAAGAGTCCATTGGAAGAACCTATGAGATTATACTATGATAACAAGTTAGTTATTAGCATCATCCACAATCCCATGCACCATGACCACACTAAGCATATTGAAATTGATAGGCACTTTATTGTTAGTTATTAGCTTTGTTGTTGCACAATATTAGACTCCTATTAAAATTTTCCATAGAAGAGCTTATGTTGTTGAAAAGTTTCAAGAGCAATTTAATAGTAATGTCTTAATGAAATTTCTAGTTTTGAACATAGAGAATCTAGCAAAATCTTTGGTATCTTGAGATGAATAAACTAGCTTTGTTATTCTTAAGTGTATTGCCTCGGTATTTTAATCTTGAAATTTTCAAATTTCTTAAGGCACTATTGAATGCAATCTTTGAAAACTATTTAGTAACTAAAATAAAGACCTGTACTTTGTCATTTATGCATCATTTTTTATACTATAATAAGATTTTCTTTACAAAATTTCCTATTAAGCTCAAAGGATTTGGACAATTCATATTTAGATTGAATTGGAATAGCTTTATTGCAAAGTGTTTCCTCATGTTAATTTATCTTGCTTAAATGTTTGAAATTTCACATAAATGGTCTTTCTTTTCTTTCTCTTTCTAAGTCCATTGAATTTTGCTCTATTTCTAGTTTTCATGTGGAACTTTCTCTCTGAGAAAAATTAGGAGTAGATTGGTAGAATTGTGCTCAAAAATTTTTGCAAACTTTTATTTATTACAAGTAATGTACTATAATAACCATATAGACCAAGTGATTAGACAAAACAGAAATCTTCAAAAAGTTATAGTATTTGACAAAGTTAGTCAAATCTCTTTTATGATAGCCAATTACAATTTTATATACAACCTAACCATCTCAACATTTACAACAAATACATAATCATGATTAGTTTGTTTTATAAATACTAAGTCTATTTGGAGATATATGGGCCTTGGTGTTGCTAGATACTAGCAATAACCTAACCCTTATTTGAAGAACACCTTTGATCCTATGACCCTGAGGATCATGAGATCTAGAGTCTCCCAACTTTGATGGTTCGGTCCCAAATGGTCATCAACATTTCTTTTGGCTTTAGAGTAAGGGCTAAAAATTTGTCCTCTAAGTTCATAAGCTTGATAGTCCTAGAATACCAATAGTTATTTGTTACTAGAAGGGCTTAAGAAAAACTATTTTCAGTTCATGACCAAATAGACTAAGAGTTTGGAAGATTTCAAAGGTTCTAAAGAAATTCATGATTATAAGACTGATCACTCATCAAAAGAAGAATAGAAGAATATTTTTGAATTTGGGATAAGTAATGGAGTAAAAACAAGAAGGGTAAGAAGATAACCTCTTCTATCCAATTTATTAGTCTATAAGAGAAGACCAAAGAAGCATAAGAGTTCAACAATCAAAAGGAATTCTAGTAAGATGGAAAATCCTTAGCAAAGAGTTACATCATTAGGATTTCAAAACTACAATAATATTCCTAAGGTAGTTTATAAATATTTTCCTAAGCCTTTTATTCCTAGAAAAGCTTACTTGGTTGAAGAGTATATTCACATATTTGAGTTAGCTTTAGTTCATGCAAATGTTCAACATCAAGATCAAACTTGTCGATTGTTCATCACAAATTTAAAGGATATGGCTCAAATTTGGTATTGAAACCTATCAAGCAGTAGTATCACAAGTTGGGACAATATGAAGAGTCTTTTCTTGGTCCAATTTGGCAATCAATTGAATCAGCAACAACTGTATTGTTGGCTAACACAAGCTAAGCAAGGAGTTAAAGAGTCAATTAGAGATTTCAACATTAAATTTCTACAAATTTATGGACTCTTTCAAAGACAATATAGACCATCATATGAAATGTTTAGAGATACGTATCTTAATGTTGTGAATCCCAATATTTCAATTTGGTTAAGAAGAACTCCAAACTTGCTAACACTGAATGACTACTTTAGTGAAGCTATACAACTAGAAAAACAACTAAACTTGAATCATAAAGAGATTATTACAACTCAAAAAAGAGAAGAAAAAATGATGATTCCTATGAAATATTTTGTTTAACTTAAAGCTTTATTGAGAACATCTAATGTTAAAATGGATCAAGAGTTAGAGAGTAAAGAATTTGAAAAAGGACAATTAATGAGAAACTTGTCCAACAAAGTGGTAAAACTAAAGAATGTTTTGGCAATAAGATGAAGGAAGAAAAGAAAAATGGAAAGTATAAACATCAAGATGCTAAGTTATTAGAAGATGAGGATGAAAGTGATCTTGTTACATCCAACTTCCTTGATATTGAATCAAATAATGAGTTATCTAGTGTTCATTATGCAAGAAAATCTTCTAGTAATGGATCTAGTGATACTTCTTCTCTATCAATTTTTGAAGAGGATACATAATCAGATGAAGAGTGTAACAATAATGAGGAAAATGAATATAATCTATGATCAAAGGAAAGACTAACTACTTCTAAAACTCCAAATGTTATTTTTGATTCATCTACTAAAAGAAATATTTTTGAACCAAGTAGAAGAGAGAAAAATAAAAATAAAGAAGATCAAGTAGAACAGAGTACTCAAAATCAACCTTTTAATAAATGGATAAAGAAAATAGGTTTTTTATGGAGATGGAGAATATGATTTTATTGAAGATATTAAACATGTCACAGCAAATATTAGTTTATATCAATTGTTATAAATAGGAGATCAGTAGAGAAAGGCTTTAGAGTTCATTATAGGTAAAAAGAGAGTTGGAGAGTCAACGTTAAGCTAGGTATCCAACATTGATAAAACAACAAAGACTAGTTACGGGTGTACTTTTGATAAAGAAGCTCCTCCTTTTCTATTGATAATGAAGTTGAAAGACAAGTATCTTCATAATTGCTTAGTCGATTCTAGAGCTACATGCACTATTATGTCATTGTCTATATGCAAAAAACTAGGTATGATTCCAGAAAAATCAAATAAAAATATTGTTCAAGTGAACAAGAGGAGAGTAAAGATTGTGGGTTAGTTACCCAATGTTTTATTGAAAATCACTTTTGAGTCCTATATCAAAACCATAGTAATTATTCAAGTGGTAGGTATACTAGATTCACATAGTCTTTTATTAAGTAGAAGTTGGAGTAAGAATTTCTTAGGTTACATATTAACAGATCACTCACATATGTGGCTACCCTGGAAGGAAGAGAAAAATCAAATATATGTATATATTGAACCTTTGATGAGTGAAAATATTACTTCAAATGGAAAGAACAAAGTTATTAAAACAAGAGCTTTTGAAACCAAAATTTGCATATTTCAAGAAATTGATAACTTGGAAAAAGGAGAATCTCAAGAAAAGTGTAAATGGGAACTATTAGCTTTGATGGTTTTTGTAACTCAAGAGATGTAGTAGATAGAATAGTTCTAGTAAAAGATGATTTCCCAAAAATATTCAAGGCAATTCATCTATCTTTCCCTTGTATGAATAATAAGGCTGAATATGAAGCTTTGTGTATTGGAATTAAGACAACATTGGATAAAGGAGTCAAGGAACTCATCATAAAATGAGACTCAAGATTATTTTGCGAACAAATTAAAGGTAATTTCATGGTAAAAAGCTTATTCTTGTGATCTTATAAACAACTCATCTAAAAAATACTGAATCAATTTCATCACTACAAAATAGAACATATAGGCAGGAAGGATAATTATATAGTGGATGACTTAGCAAAAATAGCTTCACCATTAGATGGTAAAAAGATAGAAGGTTATGAAGGTTTAATGATTGAGAAAGAACATCAACCATTGGTACCAAATAACATAAAGCATTTGCAATAATTTGAAGATGATGATCAAGTGCTTAGATTCTTGAAAAATAAGCAAGAATTCAAAATTCAAATCATACTTGAAACAACGTTAAGGTTTAAAACAAATTCCATTCCCAAACGAGTGATTGATTATGAACATGCGTTTAGGGAAATTTGGATTCTTGGAAAAGATATACATAATCTAGATGATCAAGCTTATGAAGCAGTAAATCTTGGATCTACTGAGATGTCAAAGATGTTAAATGTCACAAAGGAAAAGGGTTCAATCTTTAAGTAAAATCTACTATCACTCTTGAAAAATAATTTGGAAAATTTTGTTTGGTCTTATGATGATCTTAAGATGTTTAGACCAAATGTGATGACACATAAAATTCCTTTAGTAAATGATTTTAAGATAGTTAAGCACAAATAAAGGAAATTTAACCCATCATTCAAGCCAGCTACGAAAGCCAATATCAAAAAGTTATTACAAGCTCAAATCATATATTCAATTTGATATTTGACATGGCTTGCTAATCTTTTTCTAGTAAGAAAGATGAATGGTGACATTAGGCTTTGTGTAGATTTTAAAAATTTGAATGAAGCCTCTAAAAAAGATAAATAACCACTTTCTAGAATTGATGAGATATTGATTAATTAAAGTATCAGGTTGTTAGGTATATTCTTTCCTAGATGGTTTTTCATGCTATAATTAGATCATGGTAGATAAGGGTGATAGATATAAAACAACATTTATCACGAAATGGGAAACTTTCACTTACCAAAGAATGCCATTTGGATTGTCAAATGCTAGAGCTATTTTTCAAAGAGTAGTGGATTTAGCCTTTAAAGGCTTAATAGGTGAGTTCATTATGGTTTATTTGGATGATATCACCATCTTTTCTAAAAGGGTGGAAGATCATATTGGTCAACTTCAACAAGTTTTTGATAGATGTCATGAGTATGATATTTCATTAAATCCTAAGAAATGTATCTTTGAGGTTAAGTTTGGAAGTTTACTAGGCCATGTAATCTGTCAAGAAAGAATTGCTATAGATAACTCCCAAATTCAAGAAGTATAGAATATCAGGCATCCTACAAGTAAAAAGTCTCTTAGATCAGTCTTTGAAAAGATAAATTTCATTAAGAAATTTATTCCTAGATTTACTGAAATTTCTGAACCTCTAATGTGTATGTTAAAGAAAGATGTCTAAGTAGAGAAAACACAAAAATCAAAGAAATATTTATTGAAAATTTTTAAAAAAATATTCAAGAAGCTCCTTACTTGATAAAACCAGAATTAAAATAAGACTTATGGCTATATGCTTTTACTTCAAATGATTTAGTTGTTGCTGTTTTAACTCAAAAAGATAAAGTTCAATATGAATCGATTAGATTTTTTGGATATCAATTGAAAGGGGCATAAATAAATTATTTAGATATATAGAAACAAGTATTTGTAGTTATTAAAGCACTTTAGAATTTCAAATATTATTTGGAAAGCTCATTAGTTCATATTATGCTGATTGAGCCTATGGTCAAACAATTCTTAGCTTAGAATGAAATTGATTTGAAAAGAGAAAAGTGGCTCATAAAGCTTTAAGGTTTTAGGTTTTCATTGGAAATATGAAAAACTATTAAAGGAATGAAATTAGCTAAGTTAATGGCTAAAGAAGAGGAAATATCCATATTAAGGACTCATGAAGGAAATTGGTACAATGAGATTCTAGAATTCCTTGTTACATGAAAGGTTCCAAATAATTTAACTACAAGTTAGAAGAAAGATTTCTCCAAAAAGGTAAATAAATTTTTGATTAAAGATATAGATTTATATAGAAAGGATTTCATAGGGATTTTGTTGGAATGTATTCACAATGATCAAATTGGTCCTATCTTAGAATAATTTCATGATCGTTCCAATTTATTCTATGAATCTCCTGAGTTCACTCTGCAACATATACTTTGTTATGAATTTTATTGGCCTAGTATATATCAAGATATTAGTTTGAAAATTCAAAGATGTTATAAATGTTAAGTTCATGGACCAACAATCAAAAAGGCTAAAGCTCCTTTAAAATCAATAATTTTGGATAGACCATGTTAGCAATGGGGCTTAGATTTTATTGGTACAATTTTTTCTTTGAGAGTAGGACATAAGTTTATTCTCACAGCTATCAATTACTTTACCAATGGTTTGAAGCAAAGGTTTTAAGGAAAAGTTTAGCATCATACTTGATTAAATTCTTTGAAGATCATATTTTAGGTTGTTTTGATCGACGTGAAGTATTGGTATTCAACAATGGACTAGGTTTTCAATTTGAAGAATTTATAACATGGACATTTGAAAAATCCATCTTTCTATTTTCTTCCTCAAATTATTATCCTCATGGAAATGGCTTAGCGAATCTACAAATAAAAAACTTATTTCCTACATAAAAAAGTTGATGGATGGAAATCTAGAAAATTGGATTGATTATTTACAATATGCATTATGGATTGATTATATTGGATTTAAGAAGGCTATTGGAACATTAGCTTATAACTTGGTTTATAGTTTACTTGCTAGATTTACAACCAAGATTATAAGTTTGACCTCAAATTTTGCGGGAAAGTATAGTGAAAAATTGATAAAGATAAAAGTCTCATGACCTTGATCATCAAAAAAGATGCCAAAATGGATAAAGATAAAGATAATTTATTAAGGAATGCTTTTCAAGTCAAAAGGTGGTTCAATAGAAAGGCCCTGAAAAGAACTTTTAAGTTAGTGATCTTGTATTATTATAGAATATGAAGCAAATAAATAAGTTTTTGATGATGTGAACTAGTCCATTTTAGATTAAGAAATAATTATTGAAGGACACTTACAAATTTGTAGTGGTAGATGGGATAGAGTTGTGGTTTATGTATAATGTTTTGTATATAAAATATTATTTTGGACAGCTACCCACAACTTATATATATATAATATAGTAATATATATATATATGTAGGTAACTATAATAATATTTAGTATAGATAGTGGTAAGTAATAA
>MNCI01030688.1:529-13551 GCA_015680685.1 Gnetum montanum | reverse complement strand
CTATATAAGGAGATGTGAAGTGCTTAGAAATGTATCATTTTTCAATTCAATTTTTAAGTGAAAAAGTAAGGAAAGTGTTTAAGTGTGAGCTAGAAAAATGATTCTTAAAGATAGGGCAATAGGAAGGCCTTTTATCTCATATGTTATGGGATGTTGTCCAAAGCATGTATTGAGAGCCTATTATAAGGCAACTACCCGTGGAGCATCTAGTGAAAGCCCTTTCTTACTTTGGCTTTCAGATGAGTTTAGATTTTTCATTGGTGGACTTTCTATACAATATAATGTTTGGGGCAGCTTTCATGAATGCACCATCAAAGTTGAGTATCAAGGAGAGTCTCGTAAAGATGATTCCTAGGGAGAGGCTTTTGTATCCTAAGACAAAGAAGAAACTAGTTGGGAAGAACCTAAAAAATCAGCAGCTAAAGAGTTGGACACAAAAGAAGTAATGATAGTTGTGAAAGACAAAGGTGAAGATCAAGTTGAGGCTTCCAATAGGCAAGAAGAGGAAAGAAAGACATTCATCACAACTATGATTACATATGAAAGTATTCATGATATAATAATCCCTAAGAGAGTTACTTTAACTATTTTCTTCCCACCTATAGATTAGTTTGTTTGAAGCTTTGTTTGTATAGTTTATTAAGTTTTATTAGGAATGATATTTTTCTTTCATCAAATGTTAAGTTTGTTGAAAGTTTTCCTCAAAAATAATTGTCATTTTTCCATCTAAAAAGAAAATTTTCCAATAAATTTTATGTTTAAAAAGAGGGGTATGAAATATTCATACATTTAAGCCATCTTATGAAGTAGAATGTTTTAAATTAATGTTTGGGTTTTATAAGATCCAAATGTTATTAGTGAAGCCAAGATAGCGTGTAAGTGGAAAACAGACAAAAGTTCAGTTACTTTCTTTGTAGAATGGAAGTGTGTTTATGAATAAGCAGGGTGTCTATTTCTTACAACCATAGAGCTTGGTTTCAATTGTCATCAATTAAAATTTTTGAAAGAAGAAAAATAGTAGTATTATAATTGTTCATTCAAGTGAAACATAGTGGAGGCAATCATAATTATTCAACATTGTTTAAGGATATTTTGGAACCTACTAGCTATATAGAAATAAGAAATATTTCACAGAGTTGTAAAACATCAAATGACCTTTGAAGTTTAATGATGTGGGAGTGTACCATTATTTGCACAAAAATTCTAACTATTTGTTGTTCACCGCATGGACCTTTGAAGCTTAATGATGTGAGAGTGTACAGGTTAACAAAGCTTCACAAATTCATAAATATTTTTAAAACGATTGGATCATCATCTAGGATTTCAAAATGAACAACAAAAATATAGATTATCAACACCAAAAATGCATATTGAAATCCTAAGAAATATTTCATATTCAATGACTTCCATTAGAAGCAAAAGAAATGAATAGCAAATATATGGAAATTGGCAAAATTTTAAGCCCAAACTCAGGTGCAAGGCACACAAATTTATCTACGAAGAAACTCTACAACAAAGATGGGACTGAAGAATCCATCAAACCAAACTACAACAATGAGGAAATGCATGGCCTCCCTTGGCTAGGTTAGGCCATGATACAAAATGAAGCCTATGGCTTAGGTGGAGCCATTACTAATAGCAGCTATGATGGCAACATGGTGACAAAGGTGACGATGGTGTAGTTGTAGGCTTCACCAGAGAAGGGTAGGAAAGCATTTGTTCTGAATTGGAGGAGACGACATCAAGGTTGCAATAGGGCATTGCAGATGGTAGGTTTTCTCTTAAAAGTAGGAAGAGGATGACACGATATCAAGCCATGAGATAAACATACATTTGGTTTGTTTACATGTTTTGTATAAATGTGTCGACAAAGTTGCAACAAAGCTACAAAGCCTTAACAACATTATTTTTAAGAAATACATATATTGCACTATTTTAAAAGATGGAAAAGGTTTATGGCTTAGGAGAAAAAGATTTATAAATGTTTGATAAATCTAATTTTACTTTCCATAGGAAATTATGTTTAATTCTCAAGATGTTTATAGTCTCTTATGCGACACTTGCTAACTTTGCCATATATTTCTTAATTTTTGTAACTTCCTATGGTGATCTACATGATATTTATTACCAAGAAAACACTTCATTATCATAGCTTAAATTTCTAATAACTTCCTATGGAAGTTATAACTTCTAAGGTAGTTATAAGTTAATATCCCTAGATATTTGTAATATCCTTGAATTTTCATGATTATTGTAACTACCCATGGCCACCATAAAAAGGCTTCAAAGGTAGAATTGAAAACAAAGAAAAAGGAAGGGAGGAATTGGGAAAAAGACAATTGAAAATTACTTGTAAGATGGGTTGCTAATGACATCAATTTGGATGCTTTGTTTTAATCTTGTGAGTTTATTTCTTCCCATTGTGTTTTAGTTACTTAGCTAATGGTTTAGATAGTATCGTGCTTAGCATTTAATTTTGGGATTTTTCCTAGGTTGCTTTTATAGCTTTGTTGTTGTGCAATATTAAACTCCTATTAAGATTTTCTATAAAAGAGTTTATGTTGTTGAAAAGCCTGAAGAGCAATTTACTAGTAATGTCTTAATGAAATTGCCTATTTTAAGCATAGAGAATCTAGGAAAATCTTTGATATTTTGAGGTGACTGAAATAGTTTCATTATTTTAAAGTGTATTGCCTTGGTATTTTAATCCTGAAATTGTCAAATTTTTGAAGGCTCTGTTGAATGCAATCTTTGATAACTATTTACTAACCAAAATAAAGACTCGTACTTTATCATTTACGCAACATTTTTGGTAGTATAATAAGATTGTCTTTATGAAATTACTTGTTAAGTTCAAAGGGTTTGGACAAATTGTAGTTACATTGCATTGGAATAGTTTTATTGCAAAGTTTTTCCTTGTGTCAATTTGTCTTGATTAAATATTTGAGATTTCAAACAAATCTGCTTTTTTTTTTTGTTTCTCTTTCTATTTCCATTGAGTCTCGCTCTATTTCTAGTTTTCTTGAGGAACTTTCTCTCTATGGAAAATTAAGAGTAGATTGACAAAATTATGCTAAAACGATTTTGTAAAATTTTATTTCTTATAAGTAATGTACTATAAGGACTGTATAGACTAAGTGATTAGACAAAATAAGTATCTTCAACAACTCATAGTATTTGACAAAGTTACCCTAATCTCTTTTATGATAATTGATTACAATTTTATACACAACCCAACCACCTTAACATTCACAACAACAAACACATACTAATGATTAGTTCGTTTTATTACTACTGAGTCTATTTGGAGGTATCTAGGCCTTGGTCTTGCTAGAGACCAACAAGCATCTAAACCTTATTTGAAGAACACCTTCGATCCTGTGACCACGAAGGTCATGAGATTCGAAGTCTCCCAATGTTGGTGGTTTGGTCCCAAATAGTCACCAACACTATATTCTTGTGAAACCATGAAAAACTATCCAAAATTATAGTAAAAGAATTATTAACCAAGATTAAACTAATCATGATATGAAATAAGAGTACAAATATTTCACACTTACAGTAAGGTTGCATATTAAAGCTATAGGAATTTTGGCAAAGTGGAAATAAAAATGATCCTATTTGTCTAGCACCCCAAAGAGGGAGCAAAAGGATAGAGATATTTATGGATATTATAAGGATCAGAAATGATCATTTTTAAAACAACCTACACAGATATTGTTGAGTAAACAACTATTTTCCTATTTTATAATATTTTAAATTTAGAACCATAGTTGACAACAAAGTAAGAGCTAGTACATATATTTCTATTCATTTGGAATGAATTTCCTACATTTGTTTTTATATTGTTTCTGGTGCATGCATGCAGTAGCAAACACATAACTTGTATAGGATTTCTTATTTTCAGCTCTTAATAAGCATTTGTCTGGCAGGACACACCGAAGTATATTCTCCTCTCCTTCTTGAATGAACCTAATTTGTATGTGACCAAAGTTTGGCAACAAAAGAGCCGTATTTATTAGTTGTTGGAAATGCAAACTTAATTATTAATAAAGACAATATAGGTTGGTAACAAAAGGGCTCTATTTACCAGTTGTTTAGAAAACTTCATCTAAATTTTGGCTTAGTAACCTTTTATATAAATTGTATATGGTTATGCCATTTTTACATTTCTCATTCTTGTGAGAATGAAATAAACTGATCAACGTTATTGAAATTAAATAGGGCAGTAATGTAGAAGTATCAGAAAACCAAGGCATTTTCTATACATTTTGGGTTCTGACACATGTGTCTCAGCAGAGAATCAGGTCTTTTTCATGTAAAAAAAATGAAAGAGGGTTAATGTATCTGCATGCTTCCAAGGAGACACAGGAATCCCAGGACAAGTTTTAATGGTATCAAAATCTCTAGTTCCTTCTGGGCTAAAAGATGAAATCTTGTTATGTAATGAATATGATATCTGCACTAGTGTGAGGTATTACATTTAACTTCTGAAACTTTGGAATCTAAGAAAATTCTCTGAGAACTTGCTCAACTTTTTTTATGTGTGTCCTTTGTACAAACCCTGAGAACTTGCGGATCTAGAGTATATGGACCCCTTTTTAGGCGCTTTAATGAATATAAAGGCTATAATTAGTGAGATTATTTTTTAAAAGGTTTTAAAAGCATATGTTTCTTATGGGGGATGTCGAAACCGAAGTAGGCGAACTTTAAATATAGTCCAAGATATTCAAACTAGAACTTCGTATATAACTCAATATTGCACCATGGAATTATACCCATCTCAGCGGATATGTCGAATTACGACCCATATATACCAATAATGTTTTATATCTCATTCATGACTAAAGATTTAGTTCAGACGAGTTTTGGAAGTTTAAAATAGTATTTTTTTTTGAAGTGTCTAATAATAAGATATGTAATTTGCTTTAACAACATAAAGCCCTAAANTTAGGGTAGATTGGGGAGCAAAGGACTATCTCTTCTTCTCTTGGCTACCTTCACTCCAATCTACAAATAAAAGAAAATAAATTAAATATGATGTATATTATTTTAAGAACCATAGTGAACCAATGAAATACTATTGTCAACTTCTTTAAATAGTTTTCTTGCACACTTTTGGCTATAAAGCTTTTGTCTAGTAGCTTTGGAAGGACTATTCCATCTAGACAATCTTTTTTTGCTCATCAATCCATCTAGGTTACTTGAAAATAGAAACTTTGATTTTAATAACTCCACATATCTTTCTATTTCTAAAATACTCCCCTTGTCTATGAGAAATGTCTTCATCAATTTTGTCAAAAGCCTTTTTGAACTTAGAAATTTTAGTTTCCTGGTGTGCATTTGCATTATCTTTGTCCTGCTCTAGTTTGTGATTTGAATTATACACCATGACCACCTCATTTATGTTCAACCTCTAGCTAGTTGATCCCAATGTCTCTAGTGTCATTCCTAGTTCTAAAGCATCTTCTTGGCTAGGAAACTGATGTGGCTTAAATGAATTTCGTTCCATAGGCATACACGAATCATAAAACTCATCTTGGAAGAAGAACTTGAATCCATTGGTAAGAACCTTCAACTTAATAAGAATTTTTATGAGTGCTTGCAAACATGACCAAGGTAAGGCCATTTACCTTCATAAGATATACTAAAAGAAAACACCTTTGAAATTCTATATCAAGTGTTCAACTTCAAACTATTCTAACTTTGCATAACATATTCATCTTCATTTTTCACAACTTCGACACAGTCAACATCAAAGATTTGTAAATTCTTTTCCTATGATTTTTTATTGAATTCTTTGTCTTTCTTATTTACTAAATATCCTATAGCTTTAATTCTTGTATTGTTCTAATAATATAGTCTTTGTGAAGGTCCATATAAGCTAATTAATCTATTGGCATTTCTTGTTTCTTATATCGTTTTAAAATTTTCCTTTTAGAAATTCATGATATTACTTGATAACATTATTTTTGTGTTGCTGAGCATGTGGAATATCATGGAATACTTTAGCCCACATTCCTAACAACATGTGGTTAAAGAAAAATATAAGTAATAAAAAATTGAAGAAATAGTCTATCACTATGAATATGAAATTTTTAGTAATGATTATAAGAAATAGGAACCCACTAAATTTGTCTTTATGTGACCACTAGTGCCTCAGGTATTTAATGGAATCTAAGTTCTGAAACTTTTTAAGAAATTTGTTTATTTCCACAACATCATCCACAACAATTTTGCATTCATTCATACTATGACTAACATGGACAGCCATGGCTTTTTTTTATTAGAATCTTTAACTTTGGTTACCAAGTTCTTCCTCCATGTCCTTTAGACATGCCCAATGCATAGAAAAATTTGGCTCCCAAAAATTAACCTAATAATTCATCAAATTTTAGCATATGTTATGAAATGTCAATCCAAGCTAGTATGATTTCTACTATGTTTTCCAACACCTTTAAAGATACCTCATTACATTCAATTCTACCTTGGAATCATCAAGTATGATTCGTTATCCAATTAGGCTCCTTTACCTTACCTCTTTGTAGTAGCCTCAAAAGCCAAAATTTGATGTTAGTTTCTATGCACCTTGAGGAAATCATCCATGTAACTAGAAGTCCATTGTAATATGAATCAAAAGCCATCACCATGTGAAGATGGAGCTACAAAGACAATTGCACATTTCTAATAAGATAATGTCTTATTCTATTATAACACCAATAGTTTTCAAAATGAAATAATAGAACCCCTTATTTAGACTTACACCCTATTTATGGGTGTTTAAAGTTGAATCCATTGCTAGGATACTACATTGAGATCAAACTATCATCTTTTTGAGCATCCAAGATGATTATAATCAAATTATCAATGGAACACCTTATTCTAGGTTTTCTTCCTAGTAGTAAAGAAAAAATCAATGGTAATTTACTATGATAGTTAGGTACTAATTTTATCATGCTCACTTTTGTTGTAATCAGGGATAACATCTTTGTAAATGTTGTAAGTATCTTTTTTCATAAGAAAGATGTCCCTCTTTCTAGATAGCCTAGACTCCTACCCTTCCTTAAGAAGATCTTTGATCTACCTCTATTAGATCAAATTTATTGGAAATCATTCCTTTCATAAACAAACTATCTTTTGATGTACCTCAGCAAAAATATGTATAGATTGTGAGTTTTTTCTATCTACCATGGAATCTAGCAAGCTATGACAGTAATTTCCTAATGTGTCTACATGATTCATTTCTTTATATGTATGACATGCAACATGTTCTGCTTCTCATATATAGGAGACTATGAAATAAGATTGAGACATCGTCTTTCTTCCTATCTTATTTCCTTTTTCACCTTCCATGGGTGCTATTCCTATAGTAACATTTGGTTCATATTTGTAATGATAAGTAATACAAAGATTATATTCAAAGAAGGGTAATAGTATTATCAATTATGAATCTTAATATTATAAAACATTAATGGATGAACATGAAATAGTTGTAGATAACTTATGATATTTGGCTATTGTAGTGGTTTACTCATGATTGAGGAGTCTCCTTTATCCATTTTTGTTAATTTTTAGTTCTATAGAAAAATTTTCAAGGAAATATCTCATTCTTCTCTTCACTATCAATAAAATCTGCTACTCTTTCTTTATATATCCAAGTAAATGTATCATCATAACAATGCAATCATCGAGTATCATATTTTGAAAAATGCCCTTTAGGTGGATCTTGCATATCTTGTTGCCATGTTGTTTCCCAAAAGCTTGCATGCTCTCATCTTCCTCACATTCTTGAAATATTTTATAGACTACTTACATGAATAACCAAAGTATCCAACATATCTATAATTGAGATAGCATTTTCACGATTTAGTGAAAGAAAAGATATCTACAATGGGAGAAAACTATGTATCTTATTTACAAACCCTATTCTAGAAGTTTTAGATAGTGTTTAATCCATTTTATTGTGGTATGTCTTTAAAGCTTTCACATTGTAAAATTTTTAAATGAAATATCTTCTATAGGATTGGCCTCAATTGTTTGTAGGAATGCCTTTCACATTGAAATAATTCACATTAAACTACATTGACATGCCACTCACACCTACTCTACACATAATTTGAAGAGTTTGTAAGGCACCACACATCATAGTTCCTCATAGTTATCATTAGAAGACAAGGGGAGTTATTAGAAGTCATGTTTGAGTTGTAGATTTAGCTACTAGAAGGCACATTTGCTTTGGGAAGCCTACATTTAATGGACTGTGAGGCTCTACAAATGACAATGTCTTCTTATCATCATTAGAAGATAAATTTCTAGACTATAGGTTTATGAAAGACATAGTTTCATATAGCTCTCATGGAAATGCATCAGGAGTTACTAAAAGCCAAGTTTTGAAAGGTATATTTGGCTACTAGAAGGTTGAAGGTGTTATCAATAGGCAATGTTTTAGTGGTAAATTTTGCTATCAAAAAGCACTTCCACTTCCTAAAGTGAGGTTTGGATAAATTATTGGATCCTATGAGTGGTATTTCTACATAGTCCTCATAGGAAGGTGGTGGATGTTATTGGTAGCCAAGTTTTAAGAAGTAGATTTAGGTACTAGAAGGCACATCATCTTCTTAAAGCTTCAATGGCAAAGACTATGAACCATTGTGAGTAGTAGGTTGTCATGGTCCTTTTCGAAATCCAAGTTCACATAGATTGTGAGGCCATGACAATAGTAGTACCTTGCAATTGACACTAGAAAACATTGGGAGTTACTAGTAGGTAAGTTTTAGGAGGCATATTTGGCTACTAGAAGACCTACAATGTTACTAGTAGGTAATATTTTAGGGGTAAATTTGGCTATTGGAAGGCCATTCAACTTTCGGTAGCAAGGTTAGGATAGATTACAAGGTCATGCGAGTAGTAGTTTTGCACAATCCTCATCGAAAGGCAATGCATGTTAATGGTAGATAATTTTTGAGAAGTAGATTCAGCCACTAGAAGGTACCTCCCTTATTGAAAGCTAACTTGTCATAGGTTGCAAGGGACTTCCAACTATGGTTTCTTGTAGTCATCATAGGAAGGCATGTGAAGTCACTAGTAACCAAGTTTTGAAGGACGATTTCAACTACCGAAAGGTACATGCCCTTACAGGAGCCAAGTTTTCATAAACTATGAGGAACTTCATGCAATGGATTTCTCATGTTCCTCACCAAAAGACATGTGGACTTACCAAAAAGTAAATTATGGTACTTTCAACCATTGTAAGATACTTCTCTTATTGAAAGCTAACTTATTACAAACTTTGAGGGACTGCTAATTGTAGTTTCTAATAGTCATCATTGGAAGGCATTTTGACTTATTGGTAGGTGAATTTTGAGAGGTAGATTTGGCCATCAGAAGGCACATCTCATTTTGGAAGCCAAGTTATCATAGACTACAAGGAACTACAAGCAATAGTTTTCTCACAATGCTCATCAGAAGACATGTGGACTTACTGGAAGGTAAACTATGATAGGTGCTTTCGGCCATAAAAAGGCACTTCCACTACTAGAAGCCAACTTGTCATCGAGTACGAGGAATTGCAAGGAGCATTTTCTCATGGTCCTCACTTGTAGGAAAATTTTGGAGGTATATTTTGGCTATTGGAAGGTACATTAAACATTATTGGAAAGTAACTTTAGCTAGTAGAGTAATCTACTAGAAGGTATTACACCTTCTAGAAGCCTGGTATATCCAAATTGTGCATCACTACAATTAGCATGATCTCACACTATCTTCTTGAACAACATGTGACTCATTGTGATTAGCATGTAGTCATAGGATGTTTCTGAGTGCAAATAGTTATGCCTCATAGTTACCATGTTCGATAGCATTGTCATGTCCTTCAATAGTGATGATGAATATACATGCACATTAACATAGAACACATAAATATCATTTTAAATGCATATCCATTATGACTCTTTCCATATACATGGAAGCACCAACTACATCATAGAATTTTTAATTATCTAAATAGAATAACCATAACCATGTCCATCCTTCTACTAGTTGCTTTTAAAATTTAAAACATTTCAATATCTATAAGTATCAAAGTCCATGGCTCCTTTAGAATGTCTTAGCAATCATGTTAAATCTTCTTAACACTATATATATTATATTTTTAGGTCTTTCAACTTTAATGTTTGAAACATTATTCTTGTTGAACTACCTTAGTTGATTCCCACTAATGAGAATGGTCTTGAAATATTATATTCTTTTAGGGGTTAAATGATTGTTATTTTTCTTGAGATTGATTGAAAATAAGGTCTGGAATTAATCAGCATGGGTGGCTTTAACTTTCAAGAAACACCTTACTATTTTTAACATCAAAGATCATTTATAATCATTGTGGGGATGCTAAAACCCTAAATATTTTTTACCAATATTTATCCACATAACATATTGTTAAATGAGAAGTATATAACATAGCATTGCTTACTAGAATCAAACTTAGAACTTAAAGTTTCCTATTTAATGTAGGTAAATGATTTAATGATGATGTTTTACATCAAGTTCTCTACCTCACCACATACAAAGTTATAAGAGTAACATATATGAAATAACTAATTACCTAATATCTCAAAAAGAATGTAGGAATGTAATTAGAAAATGTTGTGGTATTCTTGTTAAATTCCATACATATATATAAGGATCTTAATGTAGAATTTGTAAATAATAAGGTGTTAGGCTAGTGGTAAGTGTTCCTGCAAAATTGTTCTTTCTCCAACCTTAGAGGAATACCTCCATGACTTAAGTGTAAAAGCACCTAACTTATTGCCACAAATGATATTTGGTTTGATATAATCTTCGATGAGTTAATGATAATGACATTATAGGGCACAAACTTCCAATTTAATGTGGACTTAGCCTGTCGTACATGAACTAGGAATGACACAGGAATGATAAAAATGTTGGATTTAAATGTTGAAATTACTAAGTATTTATTGCTAAAAAAATAAACTAAGTATGGAATAAGCTATAAGTGATGAATCAAAATCTAAATATAAAATGTAATGAAATGACATAAGACATTAAAAAATAGGGAGCTATGTTATAGGAGAAGGGTTCTGGTTTCCTTACCAAATAAAAAAAAGGCTTTATTAATAAATAAAGAAGCATTCACCTCCTATGGAGAACCAAACTACAAAAATGTAAGTGGGATAAAACTACTAATAAGAATTCAATTTGTGAGCAAAATGTGGATTTGGAAAGTGAAATTAAAACCTTGGAGGATTGGAAAGTTACAAATGATATCTAGAAGCAAATCAAGGCCAAAACAAGCTGGTTTTGGCTAAGTGTCCTACGACTAATGCTAAAGCTCAAAAAATTTAAACTCTAGAGATTGATGTTGAGGTTGAAAAATTCTAAGTGTGGAATGTTGGTGCTAGTGCTACTTGACTGATGCTGATGTTGTGTCAATGTTAGTGCTGGAGCCATAGGAGGCATCATGGTAGTTATGGAGAATGCAAGAGATGCTAGGAAGTTTAGTACTCATGCTCTTGATCTCTCAAAATCTTGGAAAATGCTCTAGATCTTAAGAAACCAACCCTAAAATTTGGAATTTAAGCTCATATTTATAGGCCTATGATTATTAAATTTAGTTCCAAATTTTAGTGAATTTTTAAGTGGATTTTAAATTTGGCACATTTAACTTTCAAACTTGGAAAGACTTGAAGCATGATGGGTGATGCTAACTTCAATGTTAGTGTTACTGGAACTTAGAGATATTTTCCCTAGTTTCACCATGTTACAATTTTGAGCTTCCAAGACTTTGTTTGATGCTAGAAATAATGCCAAATTTTGCTAAGATGATGCTAAAGAGCCCAAAGAAGTTGACAGATGATGTGACTAGACTTTGGAAGTCAAGGATTATAAGATGTGAGTTTCACAAGTGCTATTGCTCATTCTAGGGATGAAGCTAGAATTAGTATCAACATCAGCTAAGGATTTAGGAAAATTTCTAAAACCTTTTCAAGTTCATATTATGAGCTTTTGGGATGTTAAAGCTAAAGTTAGAATAAGCCATAATGATCGTTTTGAGTCCTTAAGAATCTTGCAAGCTTGAAAACTGAAAGAATGCTTCTAGATGGCAAACCTGAACACCTTGGAGGATGATGATGTAGTCATGGTGATGCTGATATCAGTGTCATTGTCACCTATATAAGTTAGAAACATTTCTAATTATAAATACAAAGACTAGCCTTACGCCTATTGAAATTACCATTTGAAGTGCTAAAATGGATGTTTACTAGTTTCTAGAAAGTCTAGCAAGCCAAGATTCAAGTTGAAATATAGGTAAGAAATGTCATGGAGGTGCCAAGGATCATGCTAAAAGTGTCGACACTGATGTTGATGTTGGTGTTAGTGTCAACATTAGTCAACACTTAGAAAAATTTTAGTCATTGGGATCCTAAGGTTAAATTTCTAAAATGTTGAAATTTGGTACTTGTGATGTCAAAGTATCTTGGATGAGCTATTTTGGACTTTATGGGGCCTAATTTGAGGACAAAATGTAGTTTTGGTATAGGTGACATTGATAGAATGGTCTAGGGTTGTAGCTAATATGGAAGTAGTGGTCTAGGGGTAACACTAACATAGAATCCAAGTCACCTTGAATACTTAGAAAAATTTTGAATCTTAAACATTTTTAGAATCATAAAAAATGGAGCTTGTGAACTAGAATAGTTCTTAAAGATCTCTAGGAGCTGGAAATGTGCATTCTGATGTTATTTTTGGGGAATTTTGATGTTCAAAATTTGGTGAAACAATGTCAAAAGCACACTTAGTCTCAATCATTAGTAAATCAAAAAAGTGAGTTTAGCATTACCCCTCTTGATGGATATTGTTGAGATATTAAAGGAGGATCTATCAAGATGAGAATGAATGATGAATTGATATAGTTGTTGTTGATGCATTTAGCCATTACATGGAACAGTCGGAATATTTTTCAAAGATAGCACAATTCTTGGGCATAAAATTGGAGTTTAATATGG
>MNCI01030687.1:3228-82083 GCA_015680685.1 Gnetum montanum | reverse complement strand
TTACACTAGGCCGCGATATCGCGTCTTCTCCTACGATATCGCGTAGGCAATATCGCGTCCCACCGCCATTTCTATAAATAAGAGGCGGCACTTCCCTTATTTCCCAATCCTGGCTAGTGTAGCGAAGCTCTGGCAGATTGATCACTCCAGAGTTAGAATTTTTCCCCATGTGCCCGCAGTAGGAGTCCTAGAGTGAACGGCTCTTTATTCGAGCAGCTTGTAACCTGAACCCAAGTTGTGTATGGCAATAAAGACGAACTTGATTGGATAAACCTTGCAGCACGTGGTTTCATTTATTGCTTTATTTCCTACTTTCCTAGTGCGTTCAAGTACGACTTGATTACGAGCGTCTACGGACGTGTACGGCTAGTCAAGGAATCGGCTGCTTGACGCAATGCATGAGTACGACTCAATTACGAGCATTGGATGCTTGGTAACCCAGTAGCGTATTCCAGGATTCTGCGCTTGGTAACTCCCGGGTCTAATGTGTACGGCTAGTTGAGGAATCGGCTGCTCATTGCTAGGCTAGATCGTGTGATAAGTACGACTTAGTTACGAGCACCCACGGGTGTGTACGGCTGGCTAAGGAATCGGCTGCTTATCACACGTAGGCTAAATAGGTGCCTCAGTACGACCACTTCGAGCACTTGCGTTACGTGTGGCGATCCCAGTAACGATTAGCGTTTGGTAAGCTGCAGTTGCATAGTTCAGGGTGTGTCCGGCAAGTGGGAACGGATGCTGACGCTAGTTAATTTAGACTTAGATCTTAGTTAGAGTTAGTTTAGTTTTCTCAACCCTTTCTCCTGGTAGCATAGAAGATAAGCCGAAAATACCAAAAAAATCACATACCTCAGACTTGCTTAACCATACACCGTGACACTTACAAGCAAGCCTAGGAAGACAACGAACGATTAACCCCAAGTGTTTCTTGTGGCGTTAAGGCATTTAGTCTGCGGAGTTCGACCGGATCGCACGTGCACGCTCGTATTCGTATGGTTGAGTGTAGGGGTACCTCGCCACTCATCATGGTGGAACCTACTCCTCTTGAGTTGTAGTTGGTGTCTTTTCCTTCATGATTTTGGGCCATGAGGCCAAAGGAGCATGCCTGATTGTGTCATTGGCATAGCGAACGATTCTTGCCCTTTTGCAAAGTTTTCAAATGAGACATGGAAAGGGCATGGTTTTTCTTCCATGTTTGTTTTCCTTGAAATGATTTTGATCTCCAAGTAGATGAGTTATGAAAGGTTTACAGGAAATCTCCTACTTAGAGCGATGCATGCTCATGTCGAAAATATGGTCACCTTGTTAGGCCTCACCATTGGATTGAGGTTATAGGCTGCAATTTTGAAATAGATGTGCTCCATGAGTGTGAGCACACCGTACTCCTTATGGTCAACCCTGTAGCTTCATTGAGTCCACTACTTTTTAGCCTCAGGATCACCTTTCATTGATAGCTCTACTAACTGTGTTCTAATGTCAAGAAACCCCACTGCCTACGTGATAGCTTTGGCTAAGTAGGATACTTGAATATCCTTGATCTTGACTATGGACTCTAACCTTCTATTATTTCAAAAGAGATATGTCTCTCCCATGTACCATTCCCCACTAGATGTGATGATTGGCCACATGAGAGAGGTTTGCAATTGTGTTTTGACATCTCTTGGATCTTTCTTTAGGAATGGCCCAAAGTTCATTTCTCATAGAACTGATCATTGAGTGTCTAAGGACCTAATGATGTCAAGACAAGCTTAAGTCAAAGTGACTTCAAGCCTCGGCATGGGTCCTAGAACTTCTCCTCATTGTGATTGTTCTATGGGTACTTCTTCTTTTGGAATTTATTGAACAGATTCTACTTCAAGCTCCTCAAGAAGAGGTCCCATTGCATGGGTTGCCTTTGGTAGTTCTTAGGCTTATTCTTGTTGGCCCCTTCTAGCTTTAGCATGTTTCTCCCTCAGTTAAGAAGGTTCTCCTTCTTGCGGGTGCTTAGGTCTTGGTATCATTTGCAATTACAATAAGACCATGGGTTAGTAATCATTGTGTAACATGAATCAATTAGGATCCCTTTATCTCTTTAGAATAGTTACACTTGGCTAAGTTGTGATTATGGCTAATTTAATTCCTCCAATCATTATTTTATTCATGTGTTATTATTAATAAACCATACTCAAGATTATTGGAAGGATTAACTCTTGAAAAATTGATGTTTGTATATTATTAAGGTTATTAACCCTTTGGGGGAGTTAGAAAAATTTTCAAAATTTTTTTTTGAAAACCTTAAGGTTTGTGGCCCCCACAATAAAGAGCTTACCTTTGATAAGTGTAGGATTGAAATCTAGAATGATTTGGACAAACTGTTGGGAAGTTATGATCTTTGGAAGGTTTTGGGCTCTGAAAAATAGCAAAATTGCCCCATGTGTTATGAGGCAAATGACAAAAATTTTCTAAGTGCACAATTATATATATAGGATTTTTACACTATGTCGATGAGGCCTTATCAATGTATCTATTGACCACTGTAGATGACCATTGACTTTGGTCAAACTTACAAAATACAAAGATTTTTTGAAATTGGGGTCAAATGAAAGCTCAAAAAGCCAGGAACAGTATGAAAACATGAGAAGAGGGTGTTGGAGCCCATAAATTTCTAAAAATAGAGAAAAATGATTTGGGGGATGAATGAAATAAAAGGTTGAGGAGCACTAAGCAAAATACACAATAGAATATGCAAAAGATAGGATTGTAGCAATGTCTAAGGTAAGGAATCTTAACTAACCAATCCAAGAGCTATATAAGTGGGTCCTTCCCATAACAGGCTCATGCCCTTATTACCCTTGCATAACCTCAATTAAGGAGTCCATGGGCCTCATAGTTAATTAATGATCATGAAAAGTTAAGGACCAACCAAGAAGAATCTATCCAAGAATTCAAACCCATCAAACCAAGACATGGAGCATAACATAAAACCTAGTAGTGAGGTGAGTTATGGTAGCATAGATGGATGATGACAAAGGTGAAATGGAATTTTGAATTGAGGTCATAAGAAGCCCCTTGTGGAATTTTTGTTTAAAATGACCTAAGAAGATCCATCCTTAGTCCAAACCAAAACCAACCACTTTCAATGACTTCACATTGCCACTCTAAGATTGATCCATCCACACGAGACATGAGAGTGCTTCCACAAAACAACTACCATTCCATAAAGAGAAGAAAAGAGAGAAGTAGGAAGTGAGATAGGGCCTTTGTTAGAGGGGACCTTTAGGCATGAGTGCATGTCTTTCTAGTTCCATAACTAGTGCTTGTGGCCCGTTTATTTGGCCAAGGAGTGTGCTTTAAATTCCCATCATTTTTTTTTGTTTTTTTAAATGGAAACCACACCATGTAAGGACTTATTCATTTATTTTGTCCAAGGGATGTGCTTTGAATTCCCTTCTCTTTTTTCTTTTTTCTTTTTTGCATTTTTGGATGGGAACCACACCATGCAAAGAATTATTTGACTTCCTACTAGTGGTTGGAATGGAATGGTAAAAAGTCCATGAAAAACGCTCAAGCACTCAAGCAAGTAGAAGAGTACAAAGAGTATTGAGTCCCCTTGAAGTCACACCCTTTACAAACCTTTGAATCCTTCCTAATTTTGGAACTACCAAGGCCACCGATCGATTAAAATTTTTCTTTGATGGAAGGGACCTCAAATTCCCAAAACAAGAAAAATCATAAAGTTGATTGGATGAGCAGATGATGTGGACTCACTACCTATTCCATGAAAAATAAACCATGTCATAGTCATTAGTCATCAAACATCAAAATTCAAAAATAGAAACTAGACATCGATAATCACAACATTAAGCACAAATCATCATTAGTAATAAAGCATTTTTATTAGCAAAAATGATGAAAAATCACACTCAAACAAAACAAAAATAAAATAAAATAAAATAAAATAAATATACAAAAAAGTAGAAAATAATCAAAAATTAGAAAATTAGAAAAATTAGAAAAATTAGAAAATATACAAAAAATTAGAAAAATAATCAAAGGTACTCACAATGGTGTAAAATTAGAAAATTCTAAAAATCAAAAATTTGTAAAATAAATAACTTGTAAAATCAAAAACATGGAAAAAAAAAGTAGAAAAATTGAGAAGCCATATGGATTATTACCACAGATGGCCATCTGCCCCATGACTGAGTTGGAAGGAGGATATCTAAAAAATGGAACATGGTTGTCCATCCATCAAGGTGGTAGTTGCACTGGCCTATCTTGGTTCAAGGAAAGGTTTTACTTATTGGATGTTGACCAACTACTTTTTACTTGGGCTTTTAGGTTTGTAGATCAACATGGCCCCAAAGGGAAAGGTTTGATCAATTATATAAGGTTCCTTCCATAACGTTTGGAATTTTTCCTTTTGAGGTACATTTGTAGGGTTCCAATAGAGGACCTTGTCTCCTGGTTGAAATTTTACTTTCCTTATTTTGATGTCATAATGTTGCTTGATGAATGCCTTGTGCACCTCATTCAAAGATAGGGCCACTAATCAGTTTTCATCTAACACATTAAGGTTGATTAATATTTCTTTTTGTGCTAGACTTAAGTCAAGATTCAAATCATAGATTGTTAAGAGTGTACAGAGCTCAAATTCCATCAAGAGCATTGGAAGTTTTTCATACACCAACTCGTAGGGAGAATAGCCAATAAGAAATTTCCATGTTGAATGGTAAGCCCATAGGGCATCGTTAAGTTTTGCACTCCAATCTTTCCTATATTTTCTAATAGTTTGTATTAGTATTTTTGTGATCTCCCAATTGGTTACCTCTACTTGACCATTGGCATGAGGGTGGTAGGGTGTTGTTAATTTATGTTCAACCCCCAAGTGTTGCATTAATGTTCTAAAAGTGGCACTTTGAAATGAGTTCCATTATTAAAAATTAGTGAACGTGGCACCCCAAACCTATTTACAATATTTTTTTATATAAATCTAGTAGCAATGGATAATGTACAATCAGTAACAGCTTCTACTTCTACCCATTTTGTGTAGTAGTTGACTGCTATGATAATATATGCCTTTCTGTTGGACATGGATATGATGGGATCCATGAAGTCAATGTCCCATATGTCAAAAGGCTCCAGTGGTTGAATCCACTATTGAGGACCTTCCATGCAAGTAGTCATGCCCCCCATCTCGTTGATGTCATCCACAAGATTTGACAAACTAGTGGTCATTCCTGAAGATTATAGGCCAATAGTATCCTACCATCAGGATTTTTATGACCATGCATGTCCCTACATAATGGCCTCCACAAGGCCCTTCATGAGCATCTTGAAGAACTCACAACTAATCTTTATCAAGGACACACCAAAGAATCAGGCCATCAGCACACACCTTGTAAAGGTGTCCATTTATTTCCATGAAGTATTTGGCCCAATGAAGGAATTGTTACTTCTTTTTGAAGTCAAGATCTTATGGCATCTCCTAAGTGATAAGATAGGTGAGGATGCCATTGTACCATGTTGTTTCTATGGGCACTTGATTAGTTATTACTCTTATAAAGAGGAGTTCATCTAAAAACTAATTAGAAAGTGAGCTCTCCTCCTCTTTGTTATCCCATCTTAAATAATATAGATGGTCAGCAACTACATTCTTGTTCCCTTTTTGATCTACCATCATGAGATTGAATTCCTGCAAGACCATGAGCCATTGTATGACATAAGGGCTCACCATTGGCTTATTCATGAGGAAGCAGATTGCACTGTGGTCTGTGTGCACAAATACTTTATAGACAAGCACATAGTGCCTGAACTTTTTCAGAGCATACACCACTACCATTAATTCTTTCTCTATGGTGGTGTAATTTAATTATGCTCCCACAATGCTTCAGCTCATGCAGTGGATGTAGTATGGTCGTTTCTTATCATCCATCTGTGTGAGCACTACTCCCAAGGCATAGTTAGATGCATCTATCATGATGTGGAAGGGTCTGGACCAGTCTAGTACTCGTACAACTGGTGTTTTTACGAGTTTCTCCTTTAACTGTTGGAATGCATGTTCACATTCCTTGGTCTAGATGACATGTACATCTTTCTTTGTAACCTCTACCAATGATTTTGTGATCTTAGAGAAATTCTCTATGAATCGCTGATGGTAGCCAGTGTGTCTAAGGAATGATCTAATATCTTTGATTTTCTCTAGTTAACGTATAATTCCTTGGATGACCCTTATCTTTTCTAGGTCTACCTCAATCCCAGCTTGAGTGATTCTATGTCCTAGTACATTACCTTTTTGGATTATGAGATGGCTCTTTTACTAGTTGAGCTATAGATTTACTTCAACACATCTCTTCATTGCTTACTCAAGTTGGTCCAAGGCTTACTCAAATGTAGCTCCATAGGTGGAAAAGTCATCCATAAAGGCTTCCACACCATTACCAATCTACTATTGGAAAATCCTAAGGACTAGGTGTTGAAATGTTGTAGGGGCATTGCACAGACCGAATGGCATCTTACAATATGCAAAAGTCCCTCTCGGACTCATGAATGTTGTCTTGGCCTGATCTTTTGGTGCAATTTGGATTTGGTTATAGCCCTATAACCATCTAAGAAGCTATAATAGCAATGTCTAAATATGGTGTCCAACACTTGATCCACAAATGGCAATGAAAAATGATCTTTAAACATTTCCATATTCAACAGCCTGAAGTCAATGAAAACCTACCATTTGCCACCTTTCTTTGGCACAATTATGAGTGGGCTAACTCACTCACTATCTGTGGTGGGATAGATGAACCCTACCTTGAGGAGTTATTTAATTTCCTTCTTGACGATCTACTTCAATTTGGTGTTCAACCACCTCTGTGATTGCCTTCTAGGTTTCATGGCTAGGTTAGTGTAAATGTGATGTTGGCATATCCTTGGATTGATTCCTATTAGCTTAGAATATGACCAAGCAAAGGCTATTGGCCATTTGTTAACCACCTTTAACAACTTTTCTTTTCTTTTCTTTTCAAGAGTAAGTTTGGCATTGATTATGACTAGTTTATCATTATTTAAAAATGCATATTCCATGCTAGTTGGTAAAGTTTTTAGCTCTAGGGGCTCCTACTTGAAGTTATTAGGGATTTCCAACCCTTCCCAACAGGTATCATCATCTTCATCAGAGAGTTGGCAATGAACTTGTTCAAGTTTATCTATGCCTTCAACATAAGCACATGTTAGGCTCTTAGTTGGTTCCATGCATAATGTGGTTCTATCTAAGTCAACTATCAACCACTAGGTACCCTCCTATTTTGTGGCTACTACGTACAGGAACCTTTGAATATTGATTTCTTATGCACATTGATTACATGCTTTAATGTATGTACTTTTGACAAACCAAATTCTTTGCACACAATTACACCTGTTATCGTTGTACACAATGCATGGAATACGCTTCTTCTCTATCTTGTCCAATTCATTTACTTTGGATATTTCCAAGGAAAGATCCCTTATGCTCATATGTGCATCGATCGTGCTTAACCAAGCTCTTCCCATAATGATGGGGAAGTCACTTTTGCAGTGTTCAACCTTGATCACCAGAAAATCAATAGGTTAGGACCACCTACAAACTATGGTTAAAATTTCCTCTACTAATCCCAGAGGAACAATAATTGACTGATCTGCCAATTCTAGATAGATGTTGCTATTCTTGAGAGGTGGTAGGTATCAGGCCTTGTACATGTCATGGGAGATGAGATTAACTCTACAATTAGAGTCAAAAAGAGCCTTACATGCCTCATGTCCAGCGATCTATAAGTAAATAAGTGGACTTCTTGGGTTAGATCTTTTTGTGAAAAGATTGCTAGCCCTGATCCAATCAAAAATAGCATGAGCTAGCATTACAGTGCGGATATGAGGTAGTAGTTGGTTTGAAGGACACTCAAACGTATTTGATGCAGAGGAGGATGAGTGTATTGGAGATGTAGGATAATTAGCCACACTTGATTATGATGATTAGAGAGGACTGCTGGGTCTAAAGAAAGGTCTTTTTCTAGATCGATTGTCTAAACCACTCAGCTAAAAAGCTAGTTGTGAGTGTACAAACCTCATAGCATTTTGTTGTTGCAACTATGGAGGAATCTCACCCTACATGGATGGAGTAGAAGGTAACTAGGTTGAACGTAGAGGTGTGTGTGTGGATAGATGTGGAGGGTGGTATGGATATGGGTTTTTCCCTCAAGAAAATGGCGAATTTATTCAATGGTACTCTAGAGGGTAATGGTGATGCTAAAATGTGGTATGACTTGCAGAACTTCTTGGAGAGATAGGTTTATGAACATAGGATCCATATGGATCTAGTTTCCTATAAGGGTACTACTACCTTGGTGGTGGAATTCCCCACAAGCGTGGTTGGTACGATTGTTGGTATTGTTCATAAGGTTTTGGTGGAGCTCCACTTGGTAGTAAGCTTATTGTTTTTGGTGGAACTACCTTGGATTACCTTGAGGATAAGGTAATCATTTAGGTGCTTGCCTACGTGCTAGTCAAGGATTCAATGCATGTATCCTAGACTCTTGTAAGTGTGACACCATAGGGTAACAATCCTTTGGATGTTTGTATTAACAAATTTCACAATCAGTTTCATCATCAAAGTTCATTTCCACAACTTCCTCTATGGTAGCAGCTTTGTCCTTACCTCCTTGCTAGGCACATTCATTTTCTTTGCATCTCCTATGGTTATGATCACTATTTTTCTCTTTAGATTCTTCAACAATCTTCATAGCAATTTGAATTTTTCATCCAAAGAGTCCCATAATTTATCAACCTTTGCCAAAATATCATAAATAGATTTTTGGATGAACAAAGTTTTCCTATTCACCACTTCATCAATTGGTGACTCATCTTCATTACAAAATTAAACCTCCCATTTTTTAATGGAATGATCCCTATTATACTCTTTTGCACTTTCTCTTTTCATAGCTCACCTTCTTCTTTTACTACTTGCTTAATCAGCCTTTGGATCTAATGAGCTCTCAGTTCAGACAACCTTCCTTAAGCATACACCCTAAGAGTTCTTCTAGTTTCTGCTCTAAGCCCATCTATGATGTGATGAAGTTGTTTCCTTTGAGAATAATCATGGCCAAGGCATCAATGTAAGAGTGAATAGTATCTACCCATGGCGACATCCAAGGGCTCATGTGTTCCTTGTTTCTAGCCTTGGATTTGCCTTCTCAAATTAGACACTTTGGGGTACATCTAGTACTTGTCATTAAATAACTCTAACATGGTACTCCATCGATGAATGGATTCTGACTCCAAGGACCAGTACCAGCATTTGGCTTCCTTGATGAGTGTCCTAGAGAAGAGCTTGAGTTTCTTCCATTCATTTTCTATATTCTATAAGGCATAGGCATCATGGAAAGCTTGTATATGTGTCTATGGATCAGAGTTGTATACCCCCTCAAATCTTGGGATATTATTCATGTCTAAGCACTTGATCCTACTATCTTTCATATGTCTAGTTGGAATTCTAATTGCCTTTGCAATGTTGAGCATGCTTCAAGTTGCTAACAAAGGTTCATCATCATCATTACATCGATGATGCCAATGATGGTGTTTACCACCCCTTCAATTCTAGTGGCCTTCACAATCATTATTGTCTCGTTGATCATCTTCATTGTGATTATTTTGATGGCAACTTCTATGAGAACTAGAAGATGAAGAGTAATGTTTGAAATCAAATGAAGAGAATTAAGAGGAATATGGATTGCCACCACCACATTTATGCTCATTACGACCACCATCCTTAGATCCCTTGCTATTGTGATGCTTGCCCGAGTCCCTACCTTAGCTATCACTTTTTCCTAAACCTAGTTTATGAATAGTGGATCTTAGGTTCAAGGTCGCACCCTCATTACCAATAACAAGGGGTGGAGAATCTTCATGTTAAGAACCTTCAGGAAGAGGATCCTCATTGTCATCTTGATTTAGCATGAATAAGGGATTACTAAAGTGTTTCCCCTTTGTAAACTCATGGTGCTTCTCCTAGTGTCGATCTCGCCTACACTATGTTTTAGTGGGATGATAATCCCAAGTGTCATAACCATCCACAACATATTCTTCGTGAAGATATGAAATGCCCAACTTATTAAGAGTTTTAAGTAGCATCCCAGGTATAGATCAATTGAGGGGTAAGACAATGTTGCCCCCCATATCACACCATCACAGTTGTTCATCCTGATGTAGGATGAAGGTGAAATCTAGTACAAACTCATCGAGATGAGTATATACCACTTTGCACTCCTATGGGGCCAGTGGTTTGACATCTATGTGTTTGTGGGAAGAAGAAGACATTTTGAAAAATGAATAAAATTATCAATGTGCTTAGTAATTTATATGTCGTTGTGAGTGATGTTAACCTTGAGTTCATCCAATGATAAAAATAATATTCACTAATCCTAGATAGTACGTGTTTTAACAAACAAAGTCTCCAACAATGGTGCCAATGATGAGCAACGAGGTACCCCTACACCCAACCATATGAATCACAAAGTGTTCACACGCTATCCAGTCAAATTCCATGGACTTTATAGTTTTCAGTGCATTAGTCTTCTAGGAAGTGAACCTTTCCCTTAAGGTCAATCATTGTCTTCCCAATTACACTTGTGATGTACACTGGTATGGTTAAGTGTAATTCAGGCATCTGATTTTTATCATTTTATATTTTATGGTTTAGTGTTCAAAGGGAGATAAAAGTAATTGAATTAACTAATTTAATTTAACTAATTAACTAATATCTAACTAGTCCTAACATAAGCATCCAATCCCACTCTCTGCACACATCCTAAACCCACGTATCCACTACTAGGTTATCAAGCACTATGCTACTGGGTGTACGAAGCAATAAAGCTAGTGGGATTACCAAGCAAATACATGTTACACTCGAAGTAGTTGTACTTATGTGTTTAATTTATCTAGCTTATCTTATTTAACCATGTCATTAGCTTAATTACTAAGAAACATTTAATAAATGATTAAAAACATTTAATAAATAATTGAAAACATTAAATGCATAAATAAAATAGTTAATCTATCCAAAATGCTGCAAGGTTTATTAAAAAGCTCATCTTTATTATCGCACACATTGTCTCGCTTAGGTACAACAATGCTCAAATAAAGATCTGTACACTGAATGACTCCTACTACAAGCACTTAGGAGAAAAATTCTAAACACTCAGGAGAAAAATTCTAACTCTTAAATGAAAAAATTGCAAGAGCTTCACTGCTACTAAAATTCTAATGCCATAAATGTGACTCATAGGCACATATTTATAGCCAAAAAGTGGACACTACATCGATGGGGCCTCATCAAAGCATGATACGATGCATCAATGGGGCCTTGTCAATGAGGCCCAGTTGACGAGGCCGCGTCGACAAGGAAATGAGGCCCAATCAACAAGGTCTCATCGATGCAATTGACAAAACTACAACTCATTAATATCCATCTCTCCATTTCTATGAATAAGATGTCCTTATCATGGAAGTGATGTAGTTTCTATCATATTAAAAACTTCAATTAACCCATAACCATTATGCTTTGAAGGAAGGAGGAAAGACCAAAAGGATATAGATAAGGATGTGACCATTAGTCTCTTATTGGTGCATTGCCACTCATGTTTCTCTTTTTTAAAAAATATATTATTTAAAAATAAATTTTCCCTTATTATATCACTACCCATGCCCAAAGGTAGTCCTATGGCAAGGGTAACAAAATAATTAATTAATGAATTCATAAAAAATCATTCTTAGACTATAACTAGAAAGACATGTGACCCATGCCTACAGGTGCTCCTCTAAATAATGGCCAAGCTCCATAACTTGATCATTAGTGATTAATTAATTATTTATAATAACTATAATGAATGTTTCCCACTTTTCTTCATTGAGTTATGTTGTTTTGATGTGGTGGCTTATTAATCCCATAATGATGGATCTAGGATGATGTAATACAATGTCACTAGTAGGGTTCAACTTAGTTTGGAATTCTAATAAATAAATATAATGGTCATTTTAATCATGCATCACATGTAGGATCCATTATGATCATGGTAACATACCTCATGTTATAGTTCTTTACTCCTTAATCATTCTATTTCAACTCACTAACATGTTGCAATTATGAATCTTATGGTTTTGTCTAGCATAATGTAGGATTTCAACCAAGGTTGTTGTGTTGTTTGGAATAAAGGCATGATCCACATTTAACTTTTAAGGTGCGAATGGACATCCATATAAGTGGTTATGCAAGGGCATTATGAGCAAAAGCATGTTTTGGGAAGGATCCACTTACATAAATTTTGTTGATAATGACTTTGAACCAACCTCACACCTTCAAGGACATCATGAACTTCTCTAAATTCATGAATAATATTGGGACTTACTTCTCATTACTTTTGACTAATTTTAATGCTTTTATATTGAAGTATACTCCAAATCCCCTATTTCTTAATCATTTCAAAACCTAAAATATCTAATCGTTATGATTTCTTTGTGATACCTTGTGAACCAAACCTTTAATTTCTCTTGTTTAAAAAACATGTGAACTTTCAAAGTTAAGCTCTTTGTCATGGATGCAACATCCACTATTAGTAGATCCATTGAAATTAAGATGTCAAGGATGGTTCTTTCATCATGTATGCTCTAGAATTCAACATTTCCCTTGCCTACAATGTCTACAGATGATTCATTTTCTATAATGTATGTGATATGTGAAATAGTGCTACATCAAGTTCATACTTTTCAGACCTAGGACTCTCTAAAAATGACCATATTTCCAATTTTGAGGATAAAACTAGTTATGGGTGCAAGTCACCCTCACCCTCAACCTTAACCTAAAAATTCAAGCTTAGGCTCAAATTCAATGCCATGGAAATGAAGAAAGTACAATAGGATGGATGTGCAATATGTCAATAACCCTTGTGGTAAGTCACGCAGAAATGAAACTAGTGCTACTAATGCACAAACAAGCATAATTCCTTAAAATGTGCTCATCAACAACACTACAATTTGACTAAGGACTACTACAAGCCGAGAAAACAAATACCTATAATATCACATTTAACTATCCAAATATCACACTAGTGCCATCCACAAATTACACTATAATTTAACATGATGCTTGTAGATCATATGATTGGATATTGAAAACACTTGTTGCTCATAAATTATAAATGAATGATACTACTAGTAACACTAAAAGCAAACCTAGAAAACTTTCTTTCTTTAGGATAATTCCTACACTTGCAAAGAGAATTGGTAAACTTATTATTCCATCTAGACTAACAAAAGAAACTATAGTTATTAGTCTAGCCTGAGTTTTAATGCCTCCAATTTGTTCAAATGAGTCTATGCTTCTTTCAAATCAAAATAAGAACATCAAAACTATCATGTTTACATAAATAGCACTTAACTAGATCAAGGTAGAAACTCTTATCAAGAAGAGAACAAGTATGGGAAGTCTCTTAATCTACTTGCAAATAATATGAAATTCATCATTTCAAGTGATTCTAGATTTCAGTTCTAAGGTGAATTTCATTCTTTATAACATGTACAAAGTCTAAAAATTTTTGCAATTGAAGAAATATAATATTAGATTAGAGCTTGTTGATTAATTCATCATAGTTCCATTAAGGTAGGTGGAAGATGTTATGATCATTATTAATGAATGATCATATCCTATTGTTTTCATAATTATTCTTGTGAGATAGATCAAAGAAGAGTTCTCAATTATTATGGGGAGAGAATTGCTTAGCACAATCGATGCTATGGTAGGGATTAGAATCTTATCCTTGGAAATTTTCAAGGAAGATGAACATGAGGTCATGTAGAATAAAAATGTTCCATACATCAATTAAATAGAAAGATATGAGATGAAATGGTATGTAGAAAGTTTGATCAATTAAATAGAAAGATATTTAAGCATGTATTTTATGTATAGAAGAAGTGTGTGTATAAAAATGCTTATATGCAACAATCATAAAACAAGACAACGTCAAGTGGCTAATAACAAAAGAAGAATGCTAATTTGACATGCATGAATTCAACAAAAATACTTATAAATGCATATATAAATAAGATAGATCAAATAAAATGAGTCAAAAGGCAACTTTCCCAAATAGAACATCAATAAGAAGAAGATATAGATTAGAGAAAGTTAGAAATTTCAAATAAAATTGAACTAGATCCCATTGAACTTAAGCCATTACTGAAATCTCTTAAATATGTGTTCTTAAATAATGAAAAATCAATAATTGTCAATGCCAACATTATTAAAGAATAGGAACATAAGGTTCTATAGGTTGTTAACAAATGACCAACAACCTTAACCTAGTCAAATAATGAAATCATAGGAATTGACTCTTGCATATTCTAGCATTGAATATACATAGATCCAACAATGAAGCCATATCATTAACCATAATGAAGATTGAATTCCAAACTAAAAAAAGTCATTAATTAAGAGCTTCAAAAGCTACTGAAGGTAGGATTAATCTACCTATTGCAAACAATGAATGGGTAAGTCCACTTGTCATTGTTTCAAAGAAGTGTGAAAAATGGAGAATCTATATTAACTTTAGGTTGTTGAATATGGCTATCTTCAAAGACCATTTTCCTTTGACATTTGTTAATCAAGCCCTAGATACTATAGTAGGGCATAAATATTAGTTTCTACATGGATACAATAGTTACAATCAAATCTGAATTACTCTAGAGGAACAACCTAAGACCACCTTCACAAGTCCATGGGGAACTTTTGCATACAAACAAATGTCATTTGATCTTTACAATGCCCTTACCACATTCAAGTGACTTGTTTTCCAAAAAAAATGGCAATAGTAGGGAAGTCTTTGTAGATAGCTTCTTCACTTATTATTCAAATTTTAAACAAGCTTTGGATTACCTTAAGCAAGTACTAAAGAGATGCATGAAAACTTATCTTAAGATTCATTGGCAAAAGAGTCATTTAATAATCCAAGAGGATATTTTTCTTATTCATAGAATTTTAGAAAGAGAAATTGAGATGGACCTAGAAAATATTAGGGTCATACAAGGAATTACTCATGTATCACAAATAATTAAGTATGTTAGATCATTTCTTGATAATAATAGGTATTATAGAAGATTTAAAAATTTCTCCAACATTATCAAATCATTGATAGAGCTCACCCAAAAAGATGTAAAATCTATTTATTCAAAAGATTATGAAAAGACCTTTAAGCTTCTCAAGTAGAAACTGTAGAGACTCTTATTCTATAAGTACTAGATTGATTGAGGCCTTTTCACATTATGAATAATGCATCTAATTATGCCTTAGAAGCCATACTTACATAACTTGATGTTTAAAAGGCCATATTATATTCATTGTGCAAGCAAGAGCATTGTTGGTACACAATTGATTTACACCACCATAAAAAAAGAACTCATGGTAGTGGTGTATGCGCTAGAAAAATTCAAATACTATATGCTTTGGTATTCTACGTATGTTCACATAGATGATAGTGCAATCTAGTTCCTTATGAATAAACTAATGGTTATCCCTCATGTTATAGGATGGCTTGTCATCTTCTAAGAATTTAATCTCATAATGATTAATGGAAAGAACACTAAGAATGTAGTTATCAATCATTTATCTTATCATTTATGATGGGTTAAGAACATTAATAAAGAATCCATTTTCAAAAAAAATTTAGATAAACTATTATTTGCAAAGGTTACAATGGTTTTGAAATTAATGACCAAGCTATGGCTCACTAACTATCTTATCTATTTAAAAATATAAGAGATCCTTTTTAAGTGGGACAAACATAAGAAACAACAATTCATATACAAGACCAAATGCTTCATAAAGAGAAACCTTTATTAGTGTGTACTTGATGAGAACTAGCAAAGAGTCCTCCAATATGCACATGAAGGACCTCACAGGGACCACAATGCATGTAGACCAACATTCATAAAGACACTTATTATTGGATAATTTTGGTCTACTCTCTTCTAGATGCATACTACTTTGCAAAGTCCTATGAATATTGTCAAAGAGATGGTATGATGACTACTAGATTTGCAAAATCCCAACAATGCATCTAGTCACTAGAACCATTTGATCTATGGGGGATTGATTTCATGGGTCCTATCATGCCCATGTCAAATCGTATGTCCTATATTATTGTTGTTGTGGACTACTACATCCAGTGGATAAAAGCTACTACTATAACAAACTACATAGCAACTATAGTTACTAAATTCTTCTAGAAGCATAAGGTAAACAAGTTTGGTATGCCTAGAGTACTAATTTTAGATAATGGCATCCATTTTACAAGTGCTACCCTTAAGATACTTAAGCAACACTTGGAAGTTAAGCACAAACTTAGAACACCATATCATTCTCAGATCAACAATCAAGTAGAGGACATAAATAGGAAAATTACATGAATCTTAAGAAGGAGAATTAGCAAAATAGAAGAGGCTAGAGCAAAAATTTAACTGACGCTTTATGGATCTCTCATTCCATCTAAAAATTCCTTGTAGGTTATTTACCTTATGAGCTAGTGTATATAAAGTTACCTAATTTGCCTATATAAATAGAACTAGAAAATCCTAGGTGACCTAGGTTCAAATCTTAGCAACAAAAATGAAAAAATTAAAAAGGTTACTACATCATTATTCTAAGAAAGCCAGTAAAAGGAAGACTAAGAAAATACATGGAAAAAAACAATTGGAGATAATTTGAAGAAACTACAAATAAACAAAAATCTATATCTTCATGGAGATGAATGATAAAAAAACTCATGTAGTTGATCCCATTTTATTAGAACAATGCTAGGATGATGCTGATGATGAAGTAGAATTTCGTACACTAATAGCTATATGTGACCTAGATGTTGATCTTAGTTTAGCCCAAAATGAATGGTTAATTAATATTAACCTACTAGAAAAAACTAGAATGGTAGCATTTATGTACAATGAGAATCACAAAAGGAATACCAAATAGAGACATGACATTACGATCAAGAATCTTGAGATTAAACCAAGGAACAATGTCCTTTTTTATATGCCTCAACGAATAAAGTTTTAGACACTTTGGAAAGGATCACATATTGTTTATATCATCTTTACATTTGATGCTTTACAAATCTACCACATAGGTAACCCACAAAAATTAATATTGATCGACATTGAACAATTAAATTTTTTAGGGAAGCTAAACACCATATAACCTCACCTTCCTCAACCAGTGCCACTACTCAATTCATTTTTCATATCTTCGCCTCAAACCCTAGTCTTGAGAAAGACACTCATTTTAATTAGTCTTTATGAGCAAGATTTTTACCCTTTTTGTTTTACAATTTCTTATCATTTTTAGAGTTTTTTTGTTATTTTTCCAATTATTTGACATTTTGTTCTTAGTATATTCTTTGTTTCTTGATATTTTTTATTCTTTATTCATTATAATTTTCTATTTTATTGATTCATTTCCCTTATTTTTGTAAATATTTTAATCATTTTTTATTAATCAACTTATTAATTATGTGTAGGAAACAACTTTTTTTGAGGGAATTGTATTATATGTTATTGAATTATTGGAGTAACTGTACATAATAGTAAGATCACAACATCCATTCCTTCATTTCTATTACTAAGAGGTTCTTATCATGGGAATAATATGATCCATATCACATTCAAAACTAAAAAGTAACCCATGTTCAATAAACCTTAATGATGAGTGGCGAGGTACCCCTACACTCAACCATACGAATACGAGTGTTACACGCGTGATCCGGTCAAACTCCACAGACGAACTAGTTGTGGCATCTAGATAGTTAGCCTTAGGTCGCAATTCACTGTCTTCTCACCTGGACTAGTATCAGCTTTGTCACGTATGGTTTAGTCTAGAGTGAGGTGTATGATGTGGTTCCTAACCTAGTGCTACTCTTGAAGCCAATGGAGAATAATATTAACTAAGCTAAGAGAGAAAGGATGAGAGAGAATCTAAGCTAGCCTAAGTATGATGAGCATCCATTCCTCGATTATCCGTACACATCTTGGAATTCGTGCATGACTACCATTGGGATTACCAAGCACAGATCCTAGGTACGCTACTGGGTTACCAAGTAGTCACACTTAAATGCTTGTAATCAAGTCATACTCATTCCGTGTTTAACAAGAGTTTAAGGGTGAGAAATATTAACTAGGAAAGCAGTAAATAAAAATTAAATAAACAATTAATCTAAGTGAATGCTGCAATGATAAAGTAATCTCTATCTTTATTGCCGATCATGTGCATGTCCAAGTACGTCACACTTGAATAAGGATGTCGTACAATTACATTCACCACACTACAGGCATACACTAGGAGAGAAGGGTTGAGAGAAAAACTACATAAAATTTTAACACTTAAACTACAAACTAAAAAAAATTCCTTATTGGAACTGTCTACCTCTTATTTATAGATGAGGAGACAAGCTGTGATATCGCGTATGCGATATTGCGGCTGGGCTGCGATATCGCGTACGCGATATCGCGGTTGCCCAAATGATGACTCATCACTTAAGGAATGAGGAAGGACCAAGAGGGTTGCATAAGGATATGATATCAAGGGAATTTGTTGATTCCTTAGACTTTCACCTTAGGTTTCACTAGTTCCATGTTGATATACTACCCCTCATATTTTCATTGGTATCAATGAAATCATATTTGGAGGTTGTTGAAATCTAAAATAATTGAAACATAGGTACACCCCAAGATTTATAGAATTTTAGAACTTAGTGCTACCTAATAGAATTGAACCTATGTTCTAAGGTTACCAGGCCAAGACCTGTACCACTAGGCTCGTACCTCATTTTTAATAAAATCATATTTAAGCATACTTATTCCCTTGTTGTGTTACTAGACAGGCATGCAACCCTTGCCCAAAGGTATTCCTATGGCAAGGGTAACAAAATAAAAAATTAATTAACTTCTAATAGAAGTCATTCATGGAGTATCATTAGAAAGACATGTGACCAATGCCTAAAGGTGCATCTCTAATGAGATTAGCATTGACTATGAGACTAGAAAGATATGTGATCCATACCTAAAGGTGCTTCTCTAACCAATGACAAAGGTTCATAACATAAACACTAACAATGCATGAATTATTTTCAATGGTTCTAATGCACATTTCTTGATTTTTTTTTTTTTGTTTGAGTGGTGTTGTTTTCAAAATGGTGGCTAGTTGGCCTTATGGTGGTGGACCCATGATAACACAATGCAATGTCATTAGTAAGAGAATTGGACTTGGTACGGAATGCCTAGGAATGATTATATTGATCATCTTCATCATGCCTAATACACAAAATCCATTATGACCATGGTAAGGTACATCATGTCTCACTTTTTTGATCCCTTCTAATTTCATTTCATCTCACTGTTATGTTACAATTATGAATTTAATGATTTTGTGTAGCATAGTACATAATTTCAACTACAAAAAATGTGTGTGTGTTAGGAAAAAAGATGTGATTCACATTCAATTTCTTGAGCACCTATGGATACTAATAGGAATAATTATGCAAGGGTATTTAAAATAGGAGCATGCCTTGGGAATGACCCATTGATATGACTACTGGAAGTTATGTTCAAGAACCAATTTCACATTCTTTAAAATATTATGAGAAGCTACTTTACATTCATGCATTACTATAAGACCTACTTATCTTTAAATTTTAATTAAATTGCAGTAAATTTTCATTATTTTTCCTTTATCTCCCTAATTTTAGTTCATTTCAAACTTTAAATGACCCACTTTGATCATCTCCATTTATCAAAGCAAGACTAGTCATCTAGTTCAACATTCCTCAAAAAGCCTTTGGACCCATAAAACACAAAACAATGACATAATTTTAGTCCTTAAATAAGCAAAAATATTGATTTTTTATTAGCAATATCATAGCTACAATATCATCATTAGGAATAGCTTAGGGTCAAACAACATCAATCATCATATGCCTCACGTTGGACTAAACCATACATGACAAAGCTACGACTAGTCCAAGTGGGAAGACAACGAACTACAATCAAGGCATAATAATTTAGATGCACAACTAGTCCCATCCACAAAATCTTACCAGATCATGCATGAACACTTGTGATTCGTATGGTTGTGCATAGGGGTACCTCGCTACTCATCATTGGAGTCGTTGCCAGGGATGGTGCTAGTTATCTAGATTAGTTATATTATACACAATCACTGTAAGAGCAGTAACGATTTATCCTTCAAAAAATATTAAATCACACACATCATTAACTAAAAATAATGTCTCTTTTATAAGGAAGCGATAATGCATTGTATGATAAGAACATTCATTGGAGAACTAACGAGATATATGTTGAAGAACATTGGAGTGACCAACCTCATGCAGGGGTTTCATATGTTCATGACCACATTGATGACACTCAAAGACTACATTCACCTAAGGTATACAACCCTAGAGGAGATGAAGTCCTAAACCAAGGGAGGCCTCAAGGCCTAGGACCTTCTCAAAACTTGGAAAAGATAAATCAAGGGACCCTGGGGAACGCCATAGAAGCCATGGCAATCCTCCCAGTGCAACATCTAGTTTTGACAAAGATGAATGTAGGTATAGAGACAAAGCTCCACTATGAGGTCATAATAAAAATAGAAATTGAAACCACAGGAAAAATCAAAGACATCAAAATGAACATAGACAAAATCATCACAATCAAATGAATAGAAATATAAATTTTCATCATGACATGTCTAATGACGATGAACCCTTGTTGGCCACTAAGAGCATGTTGTAGATCACAAAGGTAGTTAAGATACCCCACAGGCATCACAACGAAAGTCACATAAAAAGGCTTAATATGAATAATATTCCTAAATTTATGGGAGGCTATGATTCTAACCTATAACATCATTTACAATTCTTCCATGATGCATGTGTCTTACACAACATTGAAAGTGGGTGACAAAACCTTAAGCTCTTTCCTAGGATACTCATAGATAAAGCCAACGTGTAGTATAGATTGTTGAAACCAAATTCAATCCATCGGTGGTTCACAATGCTGGAGCTCTTCAATAAGAAATACCAAACCTATGTAAGGGTGTTCAACCTAAGGAAATGAATCCAAGGATGGAAATAAGAACCATGTGAACCCTTGGATATGACACTAGATAAATATTATTCTCTACTAAATATATGCCCAAGCCATAGTTTCTTTAAGGAAGAGTAACTTTTTGACATCATAGATGCTTCATAATGAAATAAGGGAGACTCTTGGGATGTATGCTCAAGGTCAATTATATGGGCTATGAACCCATCAAATCCAAGATCTAATCAAGCATGTGGCAAAAGAAGAAGGAGAGCTATGTAAATGGGAGAATGTTGAGAAATATCACTGGGATCCAACTCTTCAAAAGAGGAAGGTCCACATCTATGGTAAGGATAAAGAGGTAGCTCTCGATAAGGTGATTTTGCAACAAACCTTGTCAATACAAAAGTCTATTGATGAACTTGAGGCAAGGTTTGATAAGATGTCAAAGTGGATAAATGAGAAAGTTACAACTTTCATAAAAACCGTAGAGGAGGAAGTAACACAAAATGAATTAAGTGATCACAATAAACAAAGGAAGAAGAACCAAAAAATAGCTAGAAACACTTATCAGCAAACAGGGAAAATGGCTAAAGAAAAAGAGGCTATAGACTCAACCATAGAAGAAGATGATGGATGTGACATCTACATATATGATCATCTTAAGGGCTATTGTCCAATCAAGTTGCATCTACATGAGTATGGTACTTTTGCATTAAATCCCAAGTTTGTACAGAAGCACATGCCTAGAAAATTACCTTTCCCACAATGTAATTATAGATAGTCCTACAACCAATCATACTATCCTAGCTAGACTTTTTACCAACCTCAACACTATCATCAACTACAGTGGTGACACCCACAATCATGGGGAAGGCCATCATCAAACCAGTCCTACCCTTACTACAAGTTGGACACATACGAATATTATGTTCAATAACATATTTCCCCAACTAGTTCTATGTCCTCTACTTCAAATGGTCACTATCACTCTCCTGAGTATTATCAACTCATGACATCTCCTGAAGGATCACCACCTCACACCTCTTACCCTCCATCATATCCTTAATATTCTCATAATCCACCCCATCACATGTCATAGCCAGCCACACAGGAAGGTTCAACGCCATAACATCAACAAAAGAATGCCACTTGTGCTATGATTGTGCATATACATGATAATGCCAAAAGGTTCCCACCACAATCCCAGAAATGTCCTTTCTTTAGGATGGCTCCCATGTGTAAGTGTAACACTCATGAACCTACTACATCATCCAAACTAGCACAATGCCAATCAAGTGCAACTCCTTCTCTTTCATAACCAATGTCCTCCAATCCTACACAAAGGTTGACATCCATGGTTACTCCAACACCTAATAGAAGCAATGAACCTAGCACTATGGAGAGACAAACAAATCCATGCATACCTAATCATGATCAAGGGTGCAGTCATGGGCCAGACATTCCCAAAGTTGACACAACTCATACTCTAATGCATTGTACATTTAACAACCAAATGTGTGAACAACAACCTATCTACGCAGCTGCCACTAAACCAAGAGACACCCAGTGGCTTGAAAGTGAAAGGTTAACACTATTTCACAAATGCATGAAGCTTGCCTACTCACTTATTAATTCTTATCATGGTTAAACACTTAGTCATGGGCAAGATGCCCCATCCTAATGTTCAGAATTAATAGGTGTTTTTCATCTTTTTGTTTTACAATTTTTTATCATTTTCTCATTTTGTGATACAAATTTTTCTTATCCTTTTCAACATTTTCCACATTTTTGTTTTCATTCCTTTTGTTAGTAATCTTGCTTGTGAATAAAATGATCTCATGTAGCCCATTGAGGTGAGGGTTTCTCTATGTTGTCAATCCATGAGGGACTAATTATTTGGACATTGAGATAACATCATCCATCCACCCATTCCATTAATAAAAGGTTCTTACTATGGTGATAATGATATTCTTTTTTCATCATTAAGCTAAGAAAAAATTCATAATCATTGTGCCTAGATACAAAAGTGAAGAACCAAGTAGGAATGTGAAGGGTGTGACATCAAGGAGATTTGTGGATCTCTTTAATGACTTATGTATGTTTTATCATGTTGCTAAGGCTATAATTATAACCTTGTAGATCTAACAAAAAATGAAAGTAAGAATAAACAAGTGTTGCCTTACCATGTCACTAGAAAGACATGTTACCCATGCCTGAAGGTAGTCCTCTAGTAAGGTTGACACATATACAAATAAACTAAAAAGGGCATTGAATAAATTTCTAAGGGTCCCACTAGAAAGACATGTTACCCATGCCTAAAGGTTGGTGGCTTCTCAGAATCCATCCAAAAAAAAGTGAAAAGTGTCGTGAATAATTTCCTCCCTCAGAAAAAATTTCAAGTGATGATACTCCTTGCAACAGTGGTAGTCTTATGGTTGTTAATCAGAGAGATAAAATAATGTGATGTCACTTGAATGTGGTTTGGACTTGATTTGAATCTTGAAAAGAAGGGTTAATGATTATTTACCCATTAATAACACATAAGGATTCATTATGTCTATGGTAAGGCACCTCACATCCTAATTTCTGCAAACCTTTCTAAAATCCATCTCACCTCACTATCTAAGTGATCATAACTTGTGGTTTTGTGTAACATAGAGTAATTTTCTAAAATTGGTGATTTTAACATGTGTGTTTTGTTTAGCAAGTCTACGTTACATTCAATTCCTTTGGTTCCTATAGACATTTTTAGGTGTGGTTATACAAGGGCATTAAGGGCTAAAGCCTGCTTTGGGGAGGATCCACATGTATAACTATTGTAACTTGTACTTTTCTAATACAATCATGTCATCTTAAACCTTCCAAGTGCATAATATTTAAATTCAAACTTTTCCTTATCATATAACCTATCCATTCTATATCATGAATCCAATACCCCTTTTCTTGCATCTTCTAAAGCTTTTAATGCCTATGATTCCATCTTCTAACACTTCCAGTGCCTCAATATGAATTCTCACTTACACCAAAACTATGGATTTTACATGAAACTTTCCAACCAATCATAGAGCTTCATTTTTCATGTTGAATGTCCTCATTAAATGCACTTTCAAGAGCCTTGATATCGGGTGGGACTCGATGTCGGATACCTAATATCGAGTCCATAAAAAGCTATAAATAAGACCCCCACAGTGTTTAAAAAATTCATTATCATTACTTGAAGCTAGGGGATTTTTTGCATTTTTCTCTCTCAACTAAGAGCTCTACACAACCAAATTTCACATGAGACCAAGGTAGAGCATGCAAAAGTAAAAATGCACAGGTTACAATAAGAGCTTGTCACCCTAAGAGCTAAAATGAGGGATTCTTTCCAATTGATTGCACCTGACCAATTAAAATAATTCTAAATAGAGCAGCTGGGTCAATTAATTAAATAGAACAAAGTTATTGAACAAGAAAAGGAGAAAGCAGTCTAAATGCCTCAGTCGTTGAAGCCCAAGCATATGCTGATAAGAAGGCATTGACCTCTATACAAGAGAAGAATAAATAGCTTGCTGCTGATAATGCAAGGTTGACCACTATAGAGAAATAGAAAAATATCTTGGAAGAAAGTGTTCACTAGTTGAAAGAACAACTAGTGAGGATCAACCAAAACATAAGTAAATTGGCCAAAGAAAATCAAACCCTCTCAATGGAGGAGGTCCACGCAATCCACCAAAAATCTACAATTGAGATAAGCACATGACAAAACGAGGCTAAGAAACATGAAAAACTAAAGAAGCACTTTTGGGACCAAATTGACATATACAAACAAATTAATGCAAAAGAGATCTAGATGGCAAAGGCCTTCATCAATTCCATGTCAGCGTAGAATCCTAACTAATAGCCAATTTTGGATAGCTATGCCTTGGTCCACTAAGTGGAAGTAAAGAATAAGGACTTGTAGATTGAAGATTTGAAAGAGTACATGGCATTGGCTAACCTTTGCTATGCCAAGCTTACCATGTTAACAACAGGTTGGCCTAGAAATGAGCTAGAACAACAAGTAGCAACCACTTATGCCTTGTATGAAAAAGAGTTTGCAGACAAAAAAATTTCTCTACAAAAACTCCACGTGGCAAACTCAGGATTAGAAGCAATTAAGGCTCACTACCACAGGCAAATGTAGCCTCAGACCTCACTAAAAGATTAATAGATCATCATGAACTAAAAGAAAAGGCTAGAGCTTCTAAGGAGGAATGATGGCAGTTCACAGCATGGTATGTGAAAGAAAATAAGATATTCCTACAACTACCATGTCCATGGGATGTATCGGTTCCAACACATATCAACTCATCAGCCTGGATGGTACATGATCCAAGAATGGAGGAGGAAAAGTTACAGGCACTCCTAAGTTACTATAACTTCTAGAAGCCTAACAACAAGGGGAAGTAGCCCATGGAAGAGCCACTGCCTCCAGGAACTACATGAGTTTCCCTAGTTTTATTATTTTGTTATTTTGTCATGATGTGTCCATTTTGTGTAAAACACCAATGTGGAATGAAAGAGTCAATTCCTATGCTTTTAAGTTAGTCAATAATTTCATACCATCCCTGTATTTTATAATTAACCTATTCCTCATTTTTGTTTAACTTGAGGATGAGTTTTCATTCAATCATGGGGGTATGATGAGTCATGTTTTATAGGGCTGTGATATTGGGTATTTGCTATCAAGGCTGTGATGTCAAGTATTCAATATTATGGCACAACCTTCAATGTCGAAGATTCGATATTGCTCCTTCTATGCTAGCCTATAAATACAACACTTGGGTTCACAATTGGAATATAGGAGATAAAAAGATAGATTCATATATTTTGATAGATTTCAAGTTTTGTTTGTTTCCAGTGCATGCCCACAGTGTGATGTTAACTGATTGTACAACATCCTTATTTGAGTGTGATGTACTTGAACACGTTACATAATAAAGATCAAGATTACTTTCATAATTGCAGAATCCACTTAGTTGTATTATTATTAATTGCTTAATTTTTTATTGGTTTCCTTAGTTAATGTTGTCATTCATTACTCTTTATTATTTCTATCATCAAGGGGAATGAGTACAACTAATCATGAGTGCTTAAGTGTAACTACTTGGTAACCCAGTAGTGTTATCATTTGGTACACTTGGTAACCCCAATAGTAGTTGCATGAAGTGCAAGGCATGTATGGAAGGTTAGGAATGAATACTCATCACACATATGCTAATTAGACTTTACTTTCCACTATTAATTAGATTAAACAAGTAATTTCTTTATCATTATTAGGAATAGCTTAGGGCTGAACAACATCAATCATCATATGCCTCACTTTGGACTAAACCATACATGACAAAGCTACCACTAGTCCAAGGAGGAAGACATCAAATTGTGATCAAGGCATAACAATTTAGATGCACAACTAGTCCCATCCATAGAATTTGACCAGATCATGCATGAATGCTTGTGATTCGTATGGTTGGGCATACGGGTACCTCACCACTTATCAGAAGTACATGAGTAGTTCTAATCTTCTCCTTTGTGACATGCGTTATCAAGCAATGGGGAATTGTACCATAGTTTTAGCATAATTAGAAAAAGAGCTCTACTATCAATATCAAGGAAGTCTTAGTATCATATTCTATCGAAGCCATTACTACTGCATTGGAAATCCCCAACATTAAAACAAAAACTATTATGGTCTTTACCATTTTGATACTAAAATAAGAAATCTCTAGATGGAGCGAGCATATGGAGATAAGAAGAAGAAGTTCAAATCCCTAACATTAGCTAAAATAATATATTTTAAGATAAGGGCTTATCATATCTACCTCACAAAGTGCTTAAATAGAATATCAACTTATGCAATAAGAGGAAGCACTATCCTAAGTGGGAAGTATTTAGTGAACATAGCTTATTTCCTTTTATTGGAGATATAGAGAAGATTCCAGGAAAATGAATAAAGAAAAACTACACTACCATTTACTTGCCTGATTATGATATTTTGTAAACAAGCCATAATCATTATTATTACAAATGATACTATTAAGAGAGCATAAAATTCTTCATACACTAAGATGATTTAACTTGTTCCTACCAAAAAGGACTAGATTGAAACTTCATCTAACATAGAAGTAACATAAACAAGCACATTAGTAGCAATTGTTACATCAATACTAGCAAGCATAATTCCTATAACAAAATTGTTATAACTAGCACTCATGTTCCCACAGTAGATCCTAGGGTATATAGATCATTAATGAGTCATTAATGAGTCATTTGCAGCAATCATTAAGGACTAGATATTTTCAATAATTACTTAGTGTAATAATGAATGAACCTTATAACTAGGTAAATTTAGATTAATATCATAAGGGATGATTGAACAACTCAAATATCTAGAAATGTTACTGCATTCCAAGGCACCCTTACATTAAGTAATAAGCCAAAAAATCTCATCATGTTCCATGAAGGCCAAGAAACTATTTCAAAGGAAATTACTAAGCATATCATTGTTGCACTAAGCATTCATGCAACATCCACTCCTAATTTTACTAGGATGTAGGATGTTCAAACTTCAACAAGTATTAGAGGAGAAGAAGGAACTATGTTAACAAAGCAACATGAGGATGCTCTAAACAGACTATTGTAGATGGGCTAAACAATTCAAGACAATTTCAAGATCCCTAAAAATTTCATAGTAGTATAATTTGATCTCATTTCAATTAAAGGAAGTTGATGTTAATAGAAACTTAACTTGAAAGTACCAAAATTGCAATATGAGATAGTCCAACATCATGAGTAGCTTCAAGATCCAACTAAGTCTTTTACTTCAAAGATGCTTGGTTATTTGAAAACTAATGAAATTTTCTACTTGAAGGCCAAGTAACATTAACTTGAGATAGAAAGGGAGAAGGCCACAAGGAATATGATAAATCCAAAAATTTTGAGCCAACAATATTGTAGTTACAATATTATAGATATGTTATCGTATCTCACCATACATTATTGTATAAACAATATCACGATATGTGTGCCAACCTATATAAGCAACACTTGGGCGCATAGATTCGTAGTCAATTGATAGCTTAGTAACATAACTCTTTCAGTTTGTTTTTTTGAATTTAATACTTAGCAGTGTGTGCCTGCGGTGTGATGTTAAGTGATTGAATGGAATCTTTATTTGAGTGTGATGTACTTGGACGCATTGCATGCCTAGAAATAAAGATCAAGATTACTTTCCATCATTGTAGCAACACTTACTTTTATTTTTATTTTTAATCAGTTTACTATTTTCATAGTTAATGTTTACAATTACTTATAATTTACTTTTAATGTCATTAAGCGGAATGAGTACAGCTAATCTTGAGCACGTAAGTGTAACTACTTGGTAACCTAGTAGTACTATCACTTAGTATGCCCAGTAGTGTAGTACTTGGTAATCCCAGTAGTAGTTGCATGAAGTCAAAGGTGTGGCCAGAAGATAAGGACTAGCTACTCATCACATAGGCTAGTTTAGATTTGTTTTACTAATACTTAGACTTAGAAACTTTTACCTTCACTTCATGTTTATTAGGAGCACAATGGCCAATACAACATCAATATCAGATACCTCACCGTGAGTTAAACCATACGCATTAATTTTACCAACTCATGTGGGAAGACAACAATCATGAACACTAATCAATTATTAGTATAATCACATTGCCTTATCTACAAAGTTTGACCAAGATTGTGTGTGAACACTCATATCTCATATGGTTGGGTGTTGGATACCCCACCACTCATCATTGGTACCATTGCCATGGATAAGTCAATGATATACCAAGTAACTAATTTTCCAAAGTTCGTTGTATCAGAACCTAACTCTAATCTTCACAACCTTAATATAAAGCACACTTAACATAAAACATCAAAAAATGATAACATGGCTTCACATAATGATTAATCATCACCTATCAAGGACATAAGAAGGAGTAGATACAAGATTGCTGATGAAGAAAACTGGGGAATGCTAATGCATACATGTATTACTTATGCTCACACTAATCCATACTATCTAGACTTCACCTTCATATTCCATTAGGATAGACAAATGAGATGGAGAGATATGCAAGGCAACATAATCCTACCTCTCAAACATGTAGCACTAAACATGCTACAACCTACTCTAAGAGGAATGCACTTGGACCAAATTCAAGAAGGGTACCATGTGACTCAACACATGACCAAATCCTACGAACCTACAAGGGAGCAAATAAACAAAGATGTTGCTATGGAAATCAAGCATGCTCATACCAAAGGGAAGCAAGCCAAAATATCTATTATCATAGAAGAGCTTGATGCTGATTAGTTCATTTCAAAACAACTCCACTAAAACCATGAGGAGCCATCAAAGACACCTATCATTAAACTAGAAGAACCTATCAAAGCCCAACTTCACTCTGCTCTGGTAGAGACACACAAGGGGGAGGCTACTGGCTCAAGATATAAGCGGGAGTCTAGGCCAAGGGATCCTGCTAAGTCATACAAGGGAACTCACAAGAATCATGAAAGGAGAACTAGCTGACACTATTCTCTTATTACCTCCTCTGCTTCATCACAATCATCAGAGGACTATGATAGGAGATAGCACAAGCACCAAGATTTTGATAGGAAAAAGAGAAGAGCTCATGGTCATCATGATCGATACTTACAATATCTAATTCAGAAGATGAGTATAAAAGATGGAGACACATAGAGAGAAGAGAGGATCAAGAAAGGCACAAGCATAGAAGGGGTCATCACTATCATGAAGCTTATGAACCTAATCATGATGATGAACCACTTATGGCAACCTAGAACATGATTAACATTTAGAAAGTAGTCTACATACCAACCAAGCATGTGAGAGATAGCAAAATTAAACAACTAGATATGAATAACATACCTAGATTTGAAAGAGGTTACAACGTTAATCCTCAACATCACCTTCAAGCATTCCACGATGCTTGTGCAATTCAAAACATAGAAAGTGATTGGTAGAAATTGAAGCTATTTCCTAGAACACTTATGAAGGAAGCAAAAAGCTAGTATAGGTCACTAGAACATGAATCCATTAGAAGCTGGAGTACCATGCTTGAAATTTTTAATGACAAATATCAGACATATTCATGAGTGTTGAACCTAAGAAAGCAAATCTAGAAGTAGAAATAAGGAACTTATGAGACCCTTCTTACAACAATGGACAGATATTATTTACTGTTACACAAATGCCTAGGCCATGGATATTCATCAAAGGAATACCTAAGGCACATCATAGATGGGCTAAGAAGTAAAACAAGAGAAACCCTTAGGCTTTATGCCCAAGCAAGACTATCAGAATTAACTGCCCATCGAATTCAAAGGCTTATTGATCAAATGGCAAAAGAAGAAGGATAACTCAAAAAAACAAGGAATCATCTAAAGAATAAAATAGGGATCCATCAATCTAGAAAAGATATGCACAAGTGTGTGATACCCAAGAGGAAGAAACCTTGGACCAAGTCATCATGAAAGAGATGCTAACGATTTAGAAATCTGTTGTCAATGTAGCAACATAGGTAGCAAAAATGTGGGATTCGATATATGAATGATGTACAATGGCACTAAAGATTATGAAGGAGAAAGAAAAACAAGCACTCAACAAAGGCAAAGATAAAAAGAAGAAGAGGGAATTTGGACAAAAGGGCAAAGTTACTTCAATAGCTGGATACTCAGACATCAACTTCATAGATGATGAAGGTTACACTGTGTGCCAGTACAAACATCCTAAGGGATGTTGTCCAGTCATGGTACATCTGCAAGAAATAAGGGAATATGCACTTAACCCATGATTTGTTCAAAAAAAATCCCCAAATAGTTACCTTATCCTCAAAGTAACTACAAATAGCAACCTCAACCAATGTACTATCCTAGTGGAGCCTTGCCACAATCGTAGGAGTAGTACCATCAGTAGTCGTAACAGTTGCAATCATGGGCCTTGCTACCACCACGCCAATAGTATCCATATCAACAACTTGATCCTTATAGATACTATGTCTAATGTCTGATCTCACTAGCAAATGCCACTGTTAAAAATTCACAATATCATCCACTAGAATATTACCAACACCACCAAGGACAAATCTAAACCCAAATGTGCATTCACAAGCAACTGATCTCTCAAATCCCAATCTAAACCCCTTGCCACCAATGCCACAACCCGCAATGCAGGGTGAACTACCATCATAGCCATAGCAAAAGAAGGCTGTAAGGGTAGTAAATGTATGAATAGAAGATCTCACCAAAAATGCTAAGGGCCAAACAAAGAAACATCTTTTCTTTAGGATGAGTCTAGAAAAGGTTGGCAAAATAGGAGCTTTATTAAGACCATCTTCTCCTCAAACAAATCTTCTCACTCTTGACAAGCTTCCATCATCATTGAGTCTAAAAATATATATGGTCATGATCATTGTCGTTGTTACTAATTAGATCAAGGTAGGGCCACTCCTGCAAAAGTGAATTAACCCAGGAGTTTCTTTAATCTATCTATGAGTAGCTAGGAACCTCCCATGAAAAGCTCCACTAGACTTAGGTTCCAGAGTTAATTAATCTCCTACAACACATATCAAACATGGAGCCTACCATCATTTAAGGAATGTAACATCAAGTTGGAGCTTGTAGATCAATCTATTACCATCCTTTTATTGACAATGTAGTAACCACTATCAATGGGTGGCCCTACCCAGCAAACTTCTTGGTGATTGATGTGTAGGATACTAATAAGGAATGTCCAATCATCATGGGTAGGGCATGGCTTAACACCATTGATGGTAGGCTAAAAATGAGAGATTTATCCATGGAGATCTTGAAAGAGGACAAACATGGAGCCATTCTTAGACAAAGAATTCCAATATCAGACATATTCATGAAAGGGTGCAATAGTGGGTAGAATATTCAAAGTACTAACATAGATACCATAACAGTCCACAGTAATAATGAAACACAAATGTGTGCAAAAAGAATAGTAGAAGCCACAAAATCAAAAGACATCCTATGGCCACTAACTGAGAACCTTAATTTTTCAAACATATGCATGGATACACATGAATCACTTACTAATTCCTATCCAAAGAAAATGACTCCAACTAAGGACTCGGAAATGAAAATATTAACTCATGAACACATACTAGAGGAAAAGGAAAACAAGAACTTAGATGATCAAAACTCAACTACTATCAAGATGACATGGGATAATCATAACAAAGTTAAAACCCTAAAGATGGTAAGAAAACCATCCAAAGTGTATGATCCAAAAGATCTAGGGAGCATTTTCCAAATACTTGCCCAAGATTTTAGTCATGGGGGAGATGCCCTATCATGACATGGGAATTCATAAGTGCTTTTTCATTTTCTTTTCATTATTAATTTTCTTTTCCATTTTTCTCATTACTCCAATCTTTCGCATTTCTTCAATATTTCACATTCTTTAATATTTTTCATCCCTTATACTTTTTAATTCTTACCACCTTTCCCATTTCTTTTATACTTTGTTTCAAACACTTTGTAAATAATTTTTGGTTATTAATAAAACAAAATTAAATAAAGGCAAGATGTAGCCTAATAAAGTGAAAATTTCTCTATGAAATCAAGTCATAAGAGACTGATTATTTGCACAATGAGCCCACATCATCCATCCATCCATTCCATTAATAAGAGGTTCTTACCATGGCCATAATGATATTCTTTCCATTATCAAACTAAGAATAAACCTGTGGTCATTATTCCTGGATAGAAAAGTGAAAAACCAAGTGAAATGAAAATGGTGTAACATCAAGGGGACTTGTGGATTCTTTTTGGATTATTATTCTAAGTTCTATCATGTTACTAACATTGTATTATATCCCTGTAGATCTAACAAAAAATGGGAATAAGAGTAAAATAAGTGCTACCTTAAAAAGGTTGACACAATTAACAAATAAAAGAGCACATAATAAATTTCTAGGGGTCTCTTTGGGGCTTCTCAAAAATGTAAAAAATAAAAATAAAGTGCCATGAATAAACTCCTCCCTTGGATAATATGCCAAGTGACAATACTCCTTGTAACATTGATAGTCTTCTGATTGTGACTCCAAGAGATGAAATGATGCAATGTCACTAGAATGTGGTCTAGAATTAGTTTGAATCTTGGACAAAAAGGCTAATGATTACATTAACCACCAATAAAACACAAGAATTCATTATGCCTATGGTAAGACACCTCATGTCCTAATTTCTGCAATCCCTTCTAAGCCCATTTCAGCTCATTGTTTGAATAATCATAACTTATGATTTTGAGTAACATAGAGTTATTTTCCCAATTTGGTGGTTCCAACATGTGTGTTTTGCTAAACATGTCTTACATCCAACTCCTTGAGTGCCTAAGGACACTTCTAAATGTGGTTATACAAGGGCATTAAGGGCTGAAGCTTGCTTTGGGGAGGACCCACTTGTATAACTGTTGTATCTTATGCTTGCCAATGATTCCACATCATCTTGAGCCTTCCAATTCCAATAAATAATAATAAATACTTCCCATATCACTCACACTATCCATTCTAATAGCACAAAAATGTTGTCTTTTTCATCCATTCCAACAATACCTCATATACTTTCATAGCCCAAGATTCCTTAATCATAGACTTTCAACGCTTTTTTTCACAATTGAAGCATCATCTCCATGTCAGGGCCCTTTTAACATGATGCATATCTTCCAACCATCCTATGGGACTCAATTTTTTTCAAGAAAAACATTCAACAATTTTGATTTTTCTATGGTGACATCGTATCTATGATATCACAAGCACTTACAATATCGCATCTATAATATCACATGCATAAAATCTACATATAGTGTGGGGGAGTTAGAAAAATTTTTTCATTTCTAAATTTCATAGAAAGGGAGTTGTTGCCATTTTTTCTTTGAAGCTAAAAAATCCCTAACACTCCAACTACTAGCACCCATAACTTGCTCATTATTGCCCTGATTTGCGTGATTTTTGAATCTACATGATTCCAAAGTGATCACCCTAGTCATGGGAGGTGCAAGTAAGGAAAATTTGAGTCAATTTTTTCAAAATTGCTAACAAATAGAAGGTATTATAGGGGTAAGTTAAGGAACATGTTAATAATTTTTTAAAGTAAACCACTTATGTTAAGGCCAAAACCACTTTAAGAATACTTCTAATTGATCATACCACTCATTTAAAGTACTAGTGGCTTTGTTATTGAAAAAATCTTTTAACTCTACAATCATAATGAATTAAGAACTTGGTATGACTAAGGGTATGAGTAACATATTAAATTGTTACTCATTTATGAGAATATTCTAGTAATTCCAAATCCTTGATTGATTGTAGATGGCCCTAAAAAGAGGAGCATAAGGAGAACTCCCATGACTAGTAAGCAAAAGACCACAAGGTCGTGGAAGAGGACAAGTGAGCGAGCAAAATCTACAAGTAGAATAAAGAGACCAGGAAGCACAATCCTTCATCATTCATCAACAAAATCCTATCACAAAGTAATTTGCTTAAGTAGAAGTAAATGTTCCACCAGTACCTATCTAGGGACAACAACTTACACTGTCACTTGAATGCCTTCAAGTTGTTCAAGAAAAATCCATCATGTTGATAGTAATTGTGGAACTTAACTTTGGTCCATTCTTGGAATTTTCTCTAGATGTTGTTAAGGCCCAACTTTAGTCATCTCCTTTGTGGCCTACTCTAACAAATAATGGAGAAAGATATCTAGGAGAAACATTCCAATTTTGGCAAAATCGAGAAGCTGATGCTACAGTCAAAATTGAAGGAATCTCAATATCTTACTTAGTTAAGGCAATAGCGAAGGTATTGAATATGCCTAATCAAGGAACAAAGGTGGCACAGATATTAACTAGATCTAACATAGACGTTAGGAAGCTATGATTACAACAATGTATGACAAGGAAGATAAAAAATACAGCGAATTGACTACAAAAGAAAAGATCCATCTCAAAATTGGCACCTGTCACATGTTTCCTACCAAAAGACTAACTAGAATCTCTACATATGTAACTAGAGGGAGTGCAATACTAATGGAAAAATTCAATGCAAACATCACCCACCTCTACTTCATAGAAATCCAAAGGTGGTTCAAAGAAAAGAAGGCAGGGAAGTTAACACTTCAATTTCCTTACCTTATTCGAAAGCTATGTAAACAAGCTAGTATCCAAGGGTATACAAATGATGCATTGAAGAAGGCACAAAATGCTTCTTATGTTGAAATGCTCAAACCAGTGCCTTTTGAAAAGGACCAATTAGAAAAACAACTAGGCACTAAGGAGACTACCCACCCCATAGGACATCAATAGTAATAATCACAAGTTTCACCACCATCGCCACAAGATTATAGGCCTTCAATCAATCATCTAAAATAACTTGTAGAAACCATCAATTGGGAAAGCAAGGAAGAAGCCAATTTATTCAAAGTTATTGATGATGTAGTCAGGTCAACTATTTCAACCAATCCAGCCAGTGGAAAGATATCACTGCAGTTAGGAAGAGAGGCCTAGTGGTCACAACAAATTTTTCAGAATGCTGCATTGTTCCAAGTGGTGTGTGAATCAGGAGAAGGAGCCATAGTTGTGGTCTTGTAGCACCATGACGTAGTGGGAGCCGTAGAAGTGATCACAAATCACATTAAAAAATCCTTTAATTTACCTGTTGTGCCACCAACTAATATTTCTAGAGCCAAAGATGCTCAAATGATAACTAGGACCTCTATGACTCATGCAAAACATGAAGATGTGTTGGATAGACTATTGTAGATAGGTTAAGTTATGACAAATCTATTTGATATTCTTAGTGATATCATTGTAACATAGTTTGGATTAATATCCACCAAAGGAAAATTAATCATGGTCGAAACCAGGGTAGGACATGCTAAGAATGAACTTCATGAATTACAAGAAGAGCTTGTAGCCTTGAGAGCAGAAAGGAGAGATCCAACTCAGTTCATAGCACCAGACTAAATAGCACAATTCAGAACTGAGCAAATTAATTTCCTTTTTAAGAGAAACAAAGATATAGCATGTGAGAAAGAAAAGGTAGTATGGAATGCTTCAGTATTCGAAGCCCAATCATATGCCCATGTCAAAGCACTTGCTGCCTTACAAGAAGAAAATAAACAACTTGTTGTAGAGAACATGAGGTTGACCACAATAAAAAAGTAGAAAAACACTCTAGAAGAAAGCATCCATCAATTGAGAGAGTAGCTAATGAGAATCAACCAAGATATGAGCTACCTCATAAGAGAAAATAGAACCCTCTCTATGGAGGAGGTATGCGCCATCTAACAGAAATCAGCTATCAAAATTAGTGCATGGTAAAATGAGGCCAAGAAATATGAAAGGCTCAAAGAACACTTCCAAGACCAAGTGGGCATGTATAAACAGATAAATAAGAAAGAGATCCAGATGGCAAAGGCCAAGATCAGTTTAGTTACAACACAAAATCCTAATTGGCAACCCATCTTGGATAGCATGGTCCAAACCTATTAAGCAGAAGTGAAAAATAAAAACTTGTAGATGGAAGAATTAAAAGAATACATGATGTTAGAAAACCTTCAATATGCTAATTTGGCCATGTTAATAGCAGGCAAGCCCAGAAATGAACTAGAACAACAAGTAGCAGCCACTTAAGCTTTATATGAAAAGGAGTTTGTAGATAGAAAAGATGCTCTATAAAAACTTCAAGTAGCAAACTTAGAAGTAGAAGCAATTAAGGCTGGCTCCCATGGGCAAAAGGATGTAGCAGTAAATTTAGCTAGAAGATTAATAAACTATCATAAACTCAAAGAAAAGGCTAGAGCTTTTGAAGAAGAGCGACGATAGTTTGTAGCATGGCATGTTAAAGCCAATCAAATGTTTCCACAACTATCATGTCTATGGAATGTGTTGAATCCATCAAACATTGGTTCATTAGCATGGATGGTCCATGATCCCAGAATGGAAGAAGAGAAGTTGTAGGCACTCCTGAACAAATACCAATTCAAGAAGCCTGACAATAAGGGAAAGAATCCTATAGAAGAGCCACCTCCACATGGAACAACATAAGGCTACATTTAACTCTACCAGATTTTTTTTTTCATTCTTTGTCAAAATTATCATATCATGTGTTCATTTTTGTAAACTCCACTACGACACTAGAGAGTCATGTATATAGAAGTCAGTGTCATGTAGATATACCTCCAAATTTTGTAAGAAACTCCATCCTCATTTTGTTTTAACTTGAGGATGAGTTTTCAATCAATTATGGGGGTATGATAAATCCAAAAATTTTGAGCCAACAATATTGTAATTACAATATCATATCTACAATATTGTAGCTACATTATTGTATAAATGATATTGTGGGATGCATGCCAGCCTATATAAGCAACACTTGGGCACACAGATTTGCAGTAGATTAATAGCTTAGTAACAGAACTCTTTCAGTTTGTTTTCTTGAATTTAGTAATTAGTAGTGTGTGCCCATAGTGTGATGTTAAGTGATTGAACGGAGTCTTTGTTCAAGTGTGATGTACTTGGATGCACTACATAACTGGAAATAAAGATCGAGATTACTTTCCATCATGGAAATTACAATTACTTGCAATTTACTTTTAATGTCATTAAGCGGAATGAGTACGATTGATCTCAAGCACGTAAGTGTAACTACTTGGTAACCTAGAAGTACTATCACTTAGTTTGCCTAGTAGTGTAGTACTTGGTAATCCCAGTAGTAGTTGCACAAAGTCTAAGGTGCAATCGGAAGATCAAGACTAGCTACTCATCGCATAGGCTAGTTTAGATTTGTTTTACTGATACTTAGATTTAGAAACTTTTACCTTCACTTTATGTTTATTAGGAGCACAATAGCCAATACAACATCAATATCATATACCTCACCATGAGTTAAACCATACGCACTGATTTTACTAACTCACATGGGAAGATAACGATCACGAATGCTAATCAATTACTAGTATAATCACATTGCCTTATCTACATAGTTTGACCAGGATTGTGCATGAACACTCGTATCTCATATGGTTGGGTGTTGGATACTCCATTGCTCATCAGGATGTGTCTACAATAAATGTAAAGTCATAAGAATTATAAAAGATCATAACCATCTTGGAGGAAGAGAATAAGGGCTTGATAGTGAAAAATAAGAGGCTAACATTGGTAGCAAAGAAGAAAGAGCAACTAGAGACTTAATTAAGTTGCCTTCATAAGTAATTTATAAAAGTAGATACAGATATCAAAATGTTACCTAGAGAAAATAGAACCCTCTCAATGCCAAAATTCAAAGCATTGTAGTAAAAGTCCATAATAGATAACTTATAAAAATAAAGCTACCAAGTAAGATATATTCAACAGACACTATAGGAATTAGATAGGTCTCCAAAAAGAAATCAATGAGAAGGAGATTAGGGCAACTAAGGCCCCATATAGATGTTTCCTTACAATAATCTTCAGATGCTCCTTGGACAAGCATCTATAAGAGAATATCTACAATACATCAAGTTAAAATTAAAGTCAAATACTTGTAGATTAAAGAGATGATACATTATATGGAACTAGCTAACTTGAGATATGTGAATCTTGTCATGTTGATAACTAGCTGCCTAAGGACTAACATGGAAAAATCATTAGCTGCAACATTTCCATTGTTTAAACTTGAGAGCAAACTCCATGATAAAATAAAAAAGAAATTACAAGAAGAAACCATGAAGTGAAAGATCCTTAGAACTCATTATATTGAGCAACAATAGATCATAGAGAATCTAGCAAAAAGAATGGTAGATTATCAAGAGCTTAAGAAGAAAGTTTGAGCATTTAATGTTGAGTGCAAACTACTTAATAGCTAGTTAGTACAAGCAAATAAAATGTTTTCTGATCTTCCATGTTTGTGGAAAATTCTAACAATAGTAAATATAGCCAACTTGGCCTTGACCATTAATGACTCATGGACTAATTTGAATAAGTTTTTAGACCATCCTATACCATTTTTACATGGATGGACAAGTTATTGATCAACCATAGGAGCCACCAACACTATGAACAACATGAAGGCCTATAAATTAAGAATTTCGAAGACCTACAATTTTGTCAACTATTGATGTATGTTTAGGATGTATTGTTGTTTTTGTAAAACCACTTGAATAAATGTTGTGATGCAACACTTAGTCAAAGTTAATTAGTTAGTTTTATTGTCAATTAGTCAATTATTCATTCCAAGTCACCTCCACAAATTTGTAACAAACTCTATTCCAATTTTTATTTAACTTGAGGATGAGTTTTCAATTAGTCGTGAGGGTATAATAAATAGCTCACATGTTAATGCAGCATTGCAACTACGATATTGCAAATGCAATGTATCCAAGGCTAGTATCACTTATAATACTGCTCACATACCACGTTCAATGCATCTTTTTGGTTGCATCTTAGCTAGATTTTGCACTTTTATTCTATAATTCTAGTAATATTTAGTGAGTGTCAACAATGTGGTCTAAGCAATTGTATGACATCTTCATTCAAGTGGAATGTACATAGACATGTTTCATAAATGAAAATAAAGATTAAGATTATTTTTGACTGTAATAATGCTTTGACTTAGCTTAGATTTTTCTTTTTCATGCAATTTATGTTCTTTTATACTTAGTTTAATGTTTATATTTCATCACATTATAGTAACTTGGAAAAAGAACAACCAATTTTGAGTGCAATGTATAATCATTTTGCAAATCAATGATGATATCACTTGGCATACCTAGTAGTGTGTCACTTGGTAATTCTAGTAACAACTACACTAGTTTAAGATGTGTATGTCAAGTTGGGAATAGATGCTCATTGCTTTAGGCTAGTTGGAATTTAGTTCATAGATATAATAGTTAATTACAATGTTTTGTCTTAGCTTTCTTTATGTCAAACAACATCATATCATGTGTCTCAATTTGGGTTGAACCATAGAAAATTGAACTACAACTAACCCAAGTAGGAAGATAACAATCAATAATCATGTATCGATTATCTAGAAGCCACATTTAGTCTATCCATAGATTACGATCAAGTCACTCATAACCCTTGTGATTTATCTAGTTGGATGTAGGATCTACTTCACTACTCGTCACCTTTTAAGAGAAGAAGACACATTCCATTATTAAAGGCTAAGTTATTGTTGATCTTTTGACATCCACCTCTTTATTTGAACCATTAATACCAAACAATGAGCTAACTACTTGAGCCACCTCCCATTAATTAGATAAAGTAAATCATCATCAAGGGACACAATGGAAGAGAGGGTAGGTTGTTCGAACTCAAAATAATTGAAACATAGGTACACCCTAAGATATATTTCAATTATAACTTTATAACTCCATATTGCCTACTAGAATTGAACCCATAAGTTAGAGCTTCCAAATTAAGAGTCTTAACACTAAGCTAACACCTCACTACTTGAAACACCACCAAATTTGGACTTCAACATCCTGAGCACAAATTTTCTAAGTGTTGAGAGTACGCTCTCCACTGCTTCAGAGCATAGTCAAGCATAGTTAGCATGGAGGTGCAGTTTCCTACAAAATTTTCTAAGTGTTGAGACTACATTCTCCACTACCCCATAGCGTAGTTAGCCTTGTGTAGAGCATAGTCAACACAAAGGCCAGTTTTGCAATTTTTTCTAAGTGTCAAGCTAGTTGCTACAAAATTTTCTAAGTGTTGAGACTACGCTCTCCATTGCCATAGAGCGTAGTCAACATGAAGGCATAATTTTTGCATATTTTTCTAAGTGTTGAGACTACACTCTCCACTAGCCCATAGCATAGTCAACTGGAAGTCAGTTTCTGCAAGTTTTGACAAGTGCTAGGACTTCACTCACCCTAGTTGGGAGCGTAGTCAACCTCCCATGGAGAGAGTAGTCAGCACATAGCCATTTTTTGCAAAAAAAAATTTGAAGTGTGGGACTATGCTCTCCCCTAGTCCAAAGTGTAGTCAACTAGAATAGCCTCCAAAGGCCTTCACAACGCAGCACCGACATTTAGCTCAACTCCAACTCACCTCCAACAAGCGTAGTTAGCAAAATGCATCTTTTTTGTATCCCTTTTATCCCCAAAATTGTAACTACGCTCAACCCCACACAAGATAGTGAAGAGCGTAGTCTCCAAAGTTACATTTTTTCAAGTACATTGTGGTCCTCTCAGCGCATATACATGCAGTTGGTAGTGTAGTCACAGTCTCGCAGTCTCGCAGAGTCCAGCAAAGCACAACACCACTAACCTTAGTGGAAAGTGTAGTTGGATGATAGCATAGTCCCCACCATCCCACTGCCACGTGGCAACCATCCCGCATCTTTCACTAACCATGGGCCTATAAATACCCTTGCCATCAATGTTTTTAGGGTCAGCAAATTTGAAGCATTGGCACATTTCAAACTTCACAAACTTGCAAACCTAAGGAGCACTTGGGAGGGAACCAAAGGCATCTTGACAAAGTTACAGACCACTGTAGCCCACTAGAATACTACAGCCCACGATACATTGTGGCGGCTAACCCGGTAGACACAAACACCTTGACAAAACACCAGTCTTCACGGCCAAACATCCATGAGACTGTGACTACGCTATCCACTCTACCTATTGTACACTGCATACCTTTTCACCCCTTTTGAAGTTAACTACACTCAACCCCATTTGGGGTGGTGTTGCATTTTTCTCTCTCTTTTCTTGCATTTTTAGCATTTTGTTTGCATTTTCTATTGTTGCATTGCATACCCATGCCTAAAACTACGCTTGGGCAATAGCCCCCACATGTTGGCACCCTCTTTTTTGCCAAAAACCTAACTATGCTCGACCCCATTGACACTGCACGAGCACTTAACATCATTTTGCATTAACATCACAACTAACCACACTGCACCTTGGTTACATCCAATAAGTCCCTGTTCGATTGGTAAGATCATTCAGGGCACCTCGTCTCTGCCTCCAGCAAGCCCTCACGCGAATGCGGGGTTAGGCTATGTGCCCGTGGACCTCTAAGTGTTCCAATCGTCGATGTTTTTGGTCGCCACACTCCTCAAAGTAAATCATTATCAAATTGTTAGCTATAGTTAGCCCTTCATAGATGGTATAAAAGTACCAAGACAAAGATGAATGCAACTCACATATTTTAACCAACAAATTATAGATCTTAATAACTTCTTAAGTTCTTTGATGAAGATAATACAAATAATTAAAGAAAAAATTTAATAAAATAACCCACTTATCCTTACCCCCTCCTCACATGTTCATGGAGATGCAAGTTTTTGCTTGTTCCCCACATTGATCAAAGCAAGCTTTAAGCACCAAAACCTTATTTTTGACTATGCTATATCAAAATATAATCCCATTAAAACTTTATAACTCAACATTTGCCCACCAAAATCAAACCCATAACTTGGAGCTTTGAAATTAAGAGTCTTACTACTAGGCAAAAGGTTACCTGTAGGTAATGCACCAAAGAACAAGCAAAAATGTGAAAAACCATTAAAATACAAATAATTACCATTAAAATACAAACAATTAAAGCAAAAACCTTAGAAAACAACCCACTTATACTTACCACCTCCGGGAATGTTCACAAAAAAGTTAGTGTATGCTTGTCCCCCACATTGCCCGGAGCAAGCTTTAAGCACCTAGAAACCCTATTTTCCACGGTGCTATATCAAAGGTAGGCCCCTAATGATCATGAGCATGTGGGCAAACAGTTATTTTAAGCATAGGCAGATAAGGCAGCCGCAGAACAAGCGAAAACATGAAAAACCATTAATTACAAAGGGAAAACAAAACGGTAGATCGATGCCACCAAAATAATTAGGGAGGAAAAAAAAAACAAAAAACCTAACAAGAACACAGAACATGGCCGCTAAAAGCCGCTATATCAAAGCCTGAACCAGCAATTGAATCGAAGCAGGCGTGATTGTATCCATTCATCCATCCATCCGTTGTTCCTTCGTTTTCATTCATTCCTTGTTTTTCAGAGTTGCGCCTTGTCTCTGTCTTTGTTTTTACCTTCTTTTCCTTCTTTGAATTGGCATTCAATTTGGTTGCAGCGCGCCAGAGAACGAAACGAAACGTGGTGTTTTTGTTTTTTCTTTTTTTCTTGCGTTCGATTTTTCTTTCTTTTCATATCTGATCTCTATGTTCGGATCTATCTTTTCCTTTAACCAAAACACGGCATCAAATTTCGCACTGCATTGTCAAAAATAAAATCTTTTTATTTTGTGACTGTACTTGTTGCGGCTATTGTTGCCAATTGTTTTTCTCTTTCCGTGGAGTCACAGCAAATAAGTGTAAAGCGAGCGAGCGAGCGCGAGATTTGTTGTGCGTTTTTGCTTTTTGTTTTTTTGTTTTTCTGTTTTTAGAGCGTGCTCAGTATTGCTGCTGGTTCTGCTGCTGTTACGAGTAGAAGTTGTTGTTAAGCAACGCCCGAGAATGGAGCGCTCTCGGTCCGGCTCGAACAACAACGGCCGCGGAAAATTGGATGAAATTTTCAAGGATTACCGAGCACGCCGCACCGCTATTATCAAAGCCCTCACCACTGGTATGTATTCACCTTCTCGCGTTTTGTTTCATTTCGCTTCGGTTAGTGTCTTTTTCTTTTTGTTTTGAGTGCGATTCTTTTAAAGTTTTGCTTCGTTTATATAGTTCTGGAAAATTTTTTTGTTGTGGTTGCGATTTTTTTTTCTTTTGAACATTGGATTTCTATGCGGTTGTAGAAAATTTTGTTTTTTGTTTTCTTTTGGATGATTTAATTTTGTGACTCATTTCGGTTCGGTATTTTCATTCATACCTGGCCGCGGCTTCCGTCTTTTTCTCTTTCTCTCTTTCTCGCGTTTTCTTTTCTCTGGTTTCAAAAATTGTTGAGTTTCGATTAGTTTGGCTTGTAGAAGTTTGGATTTTTTGTTTTCAAATTTTGTGAATAGCCTTTTCCGTTTCTTTCTGAGTCGTTGAACGTTGCAGATTTGTGGTTCTTTATATTTGTTGTTGGTATTGCGAGCCGATTTGTAGCCTTTTTTTTTCATTAAAAAATTGTATCTGCGTATTATTTTATAGCACTCTTTTCTCTCTATTTATGTATAGGTTTTTGATCGTGTTGAATGCAGGATATTTCTTTTTTGCAGTTATGGCCGGAAAAACTGTAGCCTGTATTGAGAATTGCTTTATTCGTCAATTATCACTAGTTTGAATTTCCAGAGTTTCTAACTCTTCAAGAATGGTCTCTTGAGCGAAATTAGACCGAAACGGTGGATCCGTTGTGCTGTTTTAAGTTTTTCCATGTCAATGATAAAAAATAAATAGACATTAGAGAGATTCAAGTGAGGGCCCTCATTTGGAGTGATGGTAAGGTGTTTGTTTCTCAAGTCTGAAGACATGGGTTTAAGCCTGGGAACAGCCACTCAAAGAAGTTAGGCTTTAGCCTATCCACCAACCCTCTGGGGACCTGGTAGGATGAGTATTGAGGCTCAGGGTGATGATCCTTTAGAGAGATTCAAGGAATTAACATGTGACAATTATGAATGAGATGGGTTAATGAAGCTTACCTCAAAAACATATTCTATCAAGGCTTTAGTGTTGTAATCGTAATTATGATGGTAAAATTAGATTTTTTGAAGGATGACTTTTAGATGATATCTTTCTTTGTACTATATGTTTATTCATGGAAAACAAAGAGAATATCTGTTACATGTTTATTTTTGGTTTAGTTCAATATGCATATCTACGAATAGATATATGAAGAAAGCCATTTTTAAAAGTAAATCCCATTCTTTTTAATGTGGTATAATTAAATCCATCCTATTTATAATTGAAATATGGAGGCTAGCAAGGTTATGTATTTTATGCATCACATGGCAGAAACCAAGATAGTTTTATTGAAATTGGAATTTTATAGAATTCAGGAAAATAAGCCTTTTGAATTTTGTAGGAATAGAGAGTTTCTTAACCATTTATATGCTGTATGCTTATTCACTTGATTCCATAGAATTTGTACAGATAGGAGGTTTGCTGTAACTGGAAGATAATTTGTTTCAATATATTTCCCATAAGTTAGCAAAGATGGCAACATGTTGAAATTAAGCTTTCTACCACCAAAATTGAGAAGTACAACAAAAACAAAAGTAAAATGAAACCCAATCACCGGATCAGTCTGTTCCTTTATTGGTGGTTAACTGTCAGGTCGGGATTGGTCCCTCATCTATACCAAAGAAGTCCAACTCATTCATCATGGTATTTTCAGTTCATTTTGATATGCACAAATTATTAAAAATGACTTAATTTTTACTTTTATTTTTTGTTATAAGACTAGCTAACTTGGTATATTCCTGAAATTTTGTTGATAGAATTGTAGTTTCATCTAGCTTATCATATTGGTTTTTTTTTTATTTACTGTATAAATTTTACTTTAAATCCTTTCTTAAACAACATTTTAAGCATACAAGTAAGAATGTGTCATAATGCTTATTCTGATTTCATTATTTCTATTGAAATTGATTTATTATCTTAATAATTCCAAACATAATTTAGATGTATTTTTAGTTGAGTTACACTAAATGTCGTTGACGGTTTTTTGCAGATGTTCAAGAGTTCTATCAACAGTGTGACCCAGGTAGGCCTTCACATGTGAATTTTTCTGTTACTATTTTAGCATCATGCTACTCTATTAGTTATTGGATTCATGGACTTTTATATGTAGTCTGTTCCTTTAATGGCTTTTATGTGGGTGTCTCATGTTCTTTAGTTCTTTTAATTTAATTATTCTTTAGATGAGAAATATGTTTTCCTGGCTAAAATTAGTTCGATATGTATATGCAACACTCTGGTTAAAAGTTGACTACATGTTAGAGATTTGTTATATTCTGATGTGATCTATTTTTTATCTAAGAAGTTGAACTCATATCTCTTACTTAAAAGTTGCAGAACTATCTAAACATCCTAACTTAGTAGGCTACAAGTGGTAACATAATTATGCTTTCTAAAGATGAGCTATGTTCAATGTTTTCGTAGCCATATGTTGCTAACCTAGTAGTTTTAACAATAATGAGTTGAATAGTTTCAACTTTTATATTCAAGTTCCAGCACCTGTACATGATATATTTCAAGTTTTTTCTTGAATTTATGCTTGGTTTAGGATCTGTTTATTTTGTGTGTTTGACATGTCTGTACAGAAAAAAGTTTAATGTGTCATTTTGTTCATGTACCATCTACTTACTATTTATCATTCTCTCTTGCTTGTGTTCTAATTTTTCATATGTTTCAGAAAAGGAAAACTTGTGCCTTTATGGCCATCCAAATGAAACATGGGAAGTTAATATACCTGTAGAAGAAGTGCCTCCTGAACTTCCAGAACCTGCTTTAGGAATAAATTTTGCAAGGGATGGGATGAAGGAGAGTGATTGGCTTTCATTGGTTGCAGTCCATAGTGATGCCTGGCTGATGGCTATTGCAGTTTATTACGGTGCAAGATTTGGCCTTGATAAAAATGATAGGCAAGAGATCCAATACTTATCGTTTATGCTTATTATTTATTTTCAAATAGAAATACAACACCCATTAAATGCGTTTCTCTTCTGAAATGGATGGCTATATTAGCGTTACTTTGATATATTTTTCTTAAAGTATTTTTAAAAAGATAACTTTCATATTTGCATTTGCTTTGTCAATTTGACACATTACTTGCTTGCAGAATGCGATTATTCAATATGATAAATGAACTTCCAACCATTTTTGAAGTTGTTTCTGGATCTGCAAAGAAACAAACAAAGGAAAGGTCTGGAACTGGGGACAGCAGTTCTAAAAGTAAATCTGGCTCAGCTAAGGTGAATAACAGCATATCTTAAATTATACTGTTATGTTTTAATGGTGTGAACTCTGCATAATTGTTAGGTCTTTGCGTATCGAATTGTGCTTGAAGTTCTAAAATGGCCACCTTTGTTGTTTTTGAAAAAAACAGAGTGGAACTTTGCAAGCAGTATCCTTGAGGTTAAGCAATCAAATCAAGAAAGATGAGGAGGAGGAGGAGGAGGAGGAGGAGGAAGAAGAAGAAGAGGAAGAAGAAGATAATGATCGTTGTGGAAAGTGTGGTGAGCTATATGCTGATGATGGAGAATTTTGGATAGGATGTGATGTATGCAATATATGGTATCATGGGAAATGCGTCAGGATCACAAAAGAAAAGGCAGATAACATAAAAAAATATGTTTGCCCTGAATGCACACATAAAAGGCCTCGTGTTTAGCAGTACAATGGTTCAGGAAGGATGTTTAAATTTTTTTATGTATGTCATGTGGTTTTTAGATGGCCCAAAAGTGGTTCTTACGGCAATTTTGATGTGTTCTATGGCCGTAATTATATGTTTATGCTCTTAATATTTTAAGAGAAATATTCGTTGCAGTGCCAAGAATGTATTGTGATGATGAGAACTCTCTCAAGTTGATTTCAATTTAGTTTCAGAAATGACATCTCTAATTGGCAATTTTATTCAAGATATTTTTTATTCGTTTAAATGGTTTCTTTTTCCGCCAGCGCTCAATGTGAAGTTGTGTAAGGATGCATGTAGGATTTGTGGTATTTTAAACATTCTTGGATATAAATAAATATTATGTTTGGGTTGAATTTCGTCTGTGATGTATTTGGTGAATATAAATAACTGTTTTGGTTCTCCATGTAGTTCTGGTATTTATATGTTTATTCTGTATTGATATAATGTATTTGTACGGTACCTCATTGTTGATGTTTTCATTATATCATTGTAATTTAAACTTCTCAATTATTCCCTCTAAACATCTGCAAGTGTGCTGTGTTTTTCATTGAAGAGAGTGAGTTTTGGGGTCATGGAAATGTTTATGTTGAAAGAAATTAGTTTACCTTGTGCATTTGTGGCCGAAATGTGATGCTTTATGAAAATTGTGCGTGCCTTTAGAGTGAGCGTGGAGTTTACGGAAATTTAGTTTAATTACGCCTTTTATAGAACACGCAAGTAAATTTAGTTTGTACAAAAACGTTTTAGTTAAAACTGCTAACAATAATAAAGCTCATAGATGCCATTAATATGTATAGAGTTTGAATAGGATTTTTTAATAAAAGTTCTAATAATCTTCTGTGAGGCTCAACATCTTAAGAAGATAGATTGCTTTTAACATGGATGATTTACGTTATTTTAATTTTCGGTGTTTCAACTTAAAAGTTATGTAGTGATTATGTGGTAATTAAAGTTCATGTTATATGGTGATTTATTAATATAGTTTATTTTTTAGGTGGATGATTTATATTATTTTAATTTTCAGCGTTTCAAAGTTATGTAGTAATTAAATAATGCTCATTATATATGGTAACTTATCGATCAAATATTTTATCGTGTTACACTGATTCTTTGTTTGCTTTTGTGCACCATCTTGGCATCGATGTTGACCCTTCAACACTTTCTTTTCAACAATTTTAAATTCGTTTTTATATTAAAATTTTGTACTTAAAGTTTCTTTTATAAAATCATATTTGTTGATGAGATATTTGGGTGATTTCTTAGATTTTATTATGTTTATTATTTGGATAGAATAGGGACTATCACTTGGAGTGATAGTAAGGTGCTTGTTTCTCAAGTTGTAAAACTTGGGCACAACTACTCAAACAGCCACTCAAAAGAGGTTAGGCTTTTGCTCATTCACTGATCCTCCTAGGACCTTGCCTTGGAAGGCCTTTAGGTTTCAAGAGAATGTTTAATTGCTTATGACAATATATATGGGACTTCTTTTGGCCCTACATTCATCCAAGAACTAAGTTTAATAGATTAAATTTTCATCCAAAAATTCTTAATCAAAATTTGACACCAAGTACTATAGGTTGCATAATTGTTTAAATAAATCTTTTTAAGTTTTCTCAATACATAATTATGTGAAGTCCTTTAGCCACTTCCTATGGTGGTACCATTGAAAAGCATTGTACAACACCAACCTTGAGTCCCAAGTTAGCAAGAAGAGGATGGACTCAAGATGAATTACGTCATACTATTCATGACACTTGTACAATAAGAGTCATGGCATCCATTAAATATTGGTTAAAAGTATAGCAAGAATGCCTTGGGCATTATGCATCACACATGCGTAATGACCTAGAACACAAATGCACATATACAATACACACCATAACAAGACAAGAAGGATCAATCATATGCTACTTACATCTAGCCTTATACCTTTGCTTCGAAGAGAAGAGTGCATGCACAAGCCAAAGAGGCAAAAGCCTTCCCAACAAGCCTACATATCTTTGTGACTGTTCACAAGGATTTAGAACAATGTAGTTCTATAAGAGTTGTTATTAATGGTTAAGATAGCATGGAATCTATATAGATCTTTACACTCTTCTACCCTCATTACAAAGGGAAATATCATTTGAATCATCAACACAACATGCTTTCTTACACCACTTGCAACTAGTTAATCTATTTTTATAAATAAGATTGTTGAATGGAGTATTGAACTTAAGAACAAGGTAAGTTTATCAGATCAATGAATTTTGTTTTTCCTTTAGTATAAACATTATTATCAAAGTATTATAAAACATAATTTGTATAGAGTTCAAATGCTTATTTAGCAACATGACATAATAGCTACCAAGCTTGAGCATAATATAACTTAATTCTTAAATAGACTTTCTAACTTAACATCATGACCAAAATAATGTAATCAACAAGGTAAATTTTATTATCCCTTAGCAACATACAATTTTCATTGATAACTAACAACAAATCATTGGTAACCACATTTATTTGCATCATGATTCATCAATCCATTATTTCTAGTTCATTAACATAACTATTAGCCATATAAACCATTGCTTACCACAAAATATCACATACCAATGTCTCAATTCTTACTTTTCCATAACATACATGTATACTTTCTAGTTATTTAGTTATATATAAACATTGTTATTTCCATGACCACATGCAACATTAGCTAACCATCCATACCATGTCATCTACATACAATAGGAATACATGCATGCACACAAACTTATACCATTGTGTATATGTATATACTTCTTACATATTTGGCCTTAAAAACAATTTAGAAGCTTCCATTAAGAATCTTTGACCATTACACTCCAACAAATTGGTATCATAGTTAGTAAGTATCAATTTTGCAAAATGATTTTAAACAAACTACCAAATTGTTCTATTATATTTAATGGGTTACAAGAATTCAACCTATGAACCCAATTAATAAAAGGATTATTAGAACACAATGATTACCAAGACATAACAAAGTACAGTTTTGATTTTATCAAAAGGTATGAACAAATGATTCTAACACATTCCATGAAAAGGTTAACATTGGGTGGAGGGGGAGGAGGCCCCTTGCCTTGTCAATAGAATCAACATTCCCAAAAGATATTATCTCCTATCTTAATCAATAGTTGCAAAGAAATTATTAATAATTAAAATATCTTGAACATGTTGTTGATTTTGAAGATTTGACATGTAATCTCCAATGGATTGATTTCCTCGATGTTTTTTATTCTAAAGAACTATTTGAAAACAATTTGAATTAACAATAGGTTTCTATGAGACCTTAGGAACAAATATATGTTTCCCCTTCATCATTAAAGAATTAATTTGAAATTCATTTGATGGAACCTTTCTCAAAGGTACATTTTGTTGAACAACAATAAAAGAAAAGGGCGGTCTAACCATTGAAACATCAACAAAAGAAATCATTGCAGAATCTGCATCATTTGTAGAAAAAACCTTAGCAAAATCTACAACATTTGTAGAAGAAACCTTAGTAGTATTTGTAGTAGCTTAGTGCTTGCATAGTTTTTTTTTTTTTTTTTTTTGGCAGCATACAAAGATATGAATCAAACATATAACCCTCTTGATGATAATAGTGGCATAACTTTGAAAGATTGTAATAAACAACCTTCTACATATAATCAATTATGCCAACATGTAGAAGAATTTCTTGCTTAAGCAAATCAAAATCCACCTCAATCATATATCGAATTCTACGAGAACCACTAGTTGTAGCTAGTGTTTCAAAATGCTTGATTGACTTAATTCAAGAAACAAGATCCCTTTTAACTTTTTTAAAAAATGAATGGAAGATTGGCGATTCAACAAAACAAGGAATCCTTCGAAATTCAAGTGATACTAGATTAAAAGAGAGAGTCCACTTTCGAATAATTTATAAAACATGACGATAATTGAAAACACCAATATCAAGGGCATTAGAAACCATCGCTAAATCAAAAAATCCTACCAATGGAAATAAATTTGATAGATAACATGCATAGACAACATCCAACCCTCCATCTTTTCAAACCAAATTTAAATGACTCGAAAACCTTAAGGAATGAGGTAAATAACCTAGAATTTACATGAAAATATCTTTAGAAATTTCCTAAATAATAGATTCATATAAATCTTTAGGTAACTAGTAGAATGACAAATAAGCAATGGATCCACTTGAAGGATCACATACAAATATGATGGCATTGCATGTAATTCCAAATAGAGTCATTAGAAAAATATGAAATCCACAAAAAAATCAAATTCATTGAACAAAACTCAAATTCATATAAAAAACATAAGATCCACTAAAAACTTAAGATAATAATGAAGATAAGGTGAAGACATGAGAAGAAACCAATCACATACTAAAAAATGATAAATTCTATAAGTTAAATCTTAGTTTCTATGTGAGTAAACTATTCCAATTTCTAGTTAAACATACCAAATATAGTTTCATGAAATAGTAGTGGATGAAACAAATTATTTCAAAGCCATTTGATGTTGACAATGAGTAATGAACCGGGTCACTAATTATAAGCTAGGTGGCCTCTTTGAGCACAAGTTTACAGAGAGGCACATTGGAACCTTAGTGGTTGAGAGTTGCAATATGTATTTCATGTTTTATCTCTTGTTTACTACAAAAACAAAGCGTTGTGACAATGACTTGGATTCACTGTCATCAATTACACTGGCAACATGTCTTTGGTTGTAGCACCATTCCTAGTTCTCACACCATTCCGAACTTAGTCTAACACAATCATAAATTGCTTCATTGCTTTACTCTAGTAGCATCGATCCACTTACATTATACAGTTGACCTGTATATCTTGCGAAGATGGACTATGACACTAAAGGAAAAAATAGAGTGGGGCACTCCTCCAAAGTCCCCTAGTTTAAAATAAAAGGTACACTTGCCGAAATAGTTAGAAATAGAAGGTATTCCTTGCATTATTTCTATTCTCTATCTTATCTTGACATCCTGCCTTCACAACATTAGAACACATGCTTACTCCATAAGCATACAAAGCTAAGGATTTGTGCTAGACAAGATTCACAAGAGAAATCTCTATATCCCAGAAGATAGATATAGAAATATCATATTTTTGTAGAAACACTCCATACCTACAAATTTCCCCATAGAGTACTGAATGAGATATGCATACCTCAAGAGGGTATATTACTTCATCAAGCCCTATATAGCCAACATGGTAATGAAGATTTCCTTTTCATACGTGCTAATAAATAAATACTTACATGAATTTTGGCTATAGATAGCTAGTGAGCCATGCTAGCTCTAAAGTGGAGCATTACAATGTCAATGTTCATCCTAAAGTCCACAATGCTATACTTAAAACCAACAAGTCCCTTCACCATGTTTAGATCCTATAATCATGTTTCTAATATCTATATATTGCTTGAAGAACAAATTCAATCAGGGGGGAAGGAGGGGGGAAGGATAATTTGTACTTGAACACAAGACAACTTTAATTGTTTCCCCTACTAAAAAAACTAGGTGCTTGGGATCAAACTTGGTAGTATAAGCCATCCATGTCTTCAGATCTTCATCACAATCCCTACCAAGCTAGTATCTATACTAGCATGTATCATCGTCTATTAGGTGTCCATTCTTCTTCTTGCTTACACTTTAGTAAAGAGGAGAATAAACTGAACACTACAACTTGCACTTTCAATAAATGGATCCTTTGAATTATGAGCACTAAGAGACTTGCATTGCAAGGTTTCCAAGTAGTATACTTGTCTTCAAGAGCTGACTTCCTTAGTAAAGCTAGCTTCTCTTTATCTAGCAGGACTCTTTTGGTCTTTTCTATACAACTAGTTGTATAGTAAAGCAAAGCTATCGCCTTTATATACCTTCATCCCACATCTATTCTCATTTGTTTCCTTCTGCTCTAATTATAAGATCATGGATCATATTATCCACCAACTCAATGTCCTAAGCCTCAAAGCCTAGTACTTTATCCACTAATTAGCAGCCACTAGGCAACCTGCCTAGCTCCTCCATTCTTTCATTGCTTAATTGTTGCAGGTATGAAAGCAATCCTTCGCTTCTTCCTAACTCTAACCAAAAAATAACTCAATCAGCCTTCCTAAAAAACCTATTTTCCCCATCTCATGTTGCTATATGAGATCCACACTTTAACCTTTGAGATTCCATAATGAGTAGATACTCTCTCAAAAGTGGGATCAATTTTTTGGCAAAATGCATTCATTGATGTTTTTCCATACTCCCTACATTCTGTTTACTGCACTTTTCAATACCTAGATGACAAATATGAATTCCCCTAACCCCTTTCAGGGGCATTACTTTTGGATTTGGAATATCCCAAACTATTTGACTAAAAATAAAATGAAATGATCTTATTCTATTTTTGCCCCTTGGTTAGAAAAAGACGTCATGAGCAATTGGGAAAGCATTTTCATGGACAAATTCAATTTCTAGTGACCCAAAAAAGGTATTAGTCTTTGTTCTATCAGATAACCAAGATCACAATTTTTGCACTTTGTTTAAATAAAGATCACAATTTTTGCACTTTGTTTAAATAATAGTTGTACCTGTACAAAATTCGTTTGTTTCCCAGTATTATTGAAATCATCATCCCTATTCCCCTAAAAAATCCTCTTATCCTTGACCAATCTATGAAGTCTACCAATCTAATTACATTCTTCTTACCCAGGATATAAAGTCTACCAATCTAATTATATTCTTCTTACCTAGGAAGTCCCTTACATAAATCCTAAATTAACCTAGGAGTTGTTTTGTCAGTAGTAAAGAATTCCCAATTTGCTTCTTTGACCTAAGGGGTCGTCGGAATAAAAAGGTACCACCAAAGAAGGGTATGGAGTTTTTGGGTTTTGATTGTTACTCGGCAAATGAACCTAGCTTCAGCCAATTGTGAGCTTTGCCTGCTTGCATCACATAACCCTAATGCAATGCAGGAGAGTATTTAATTCTTAAAGATTCGTTCCCACGCCTGAGTTGGCGCTGCTACGATGAAATGATTTGGAACTACGACGGGATCAGAATGACATTTCTTATCCAGTTGAAAGTAGTGTTGCAAGACCCAAAAAATTTAGGGGGCCACCCAGCAAGGATGTTATGTTTAAATATCTGACTTTTCAGGCCACTGGGGTGGAACAGGAGAAGGCAGCGCTTTAATAACTTGGTTTTTCCTATCAAGAATGATTTGTTACCGAGCAGGTGAAACTTTCCTAACAATCTGCGCCTTCTTTGGGGTTCAAACAATGCCCCCAATTGCCACTAGGAGCTCCCTTATCAATGAGCGCCTTCTTTGGGGTTCAAACAATGCCCCCAATTGCCACTAGGAGCTCCCTTATCAATGAGCACGTTTTACTGGCAAAGCATGTGTATGTGTAACAACATTGCCCCGACGTTGTCCAGCACCCCAAGGAATTCACAAAGATCCAAGAGATCTTGGGGCAGAAGACCTGGAGAATATGCCTCAACCAAGCAAGCATCGCAGAAGCATAGCTTCTTAACGTACATGACCACGCACCTCAAGGAGGGTAACCAACTCCAAAACGAGAACAAAGCAAACAAGCACACACAACTTTGTAGACAACATCGGTGAGAGGGGAGATGATGCACCTACAAGGGGAGGTGCCTCACCCCTAGATCCCTCACGATCTGGTACAAGGTGTGGCTTGGCACCGCACCAAAACTATCTAGTCTTGGCTGCCTACATATCTACGACTGCCGTAGAATCAGGGCCATGTAGTTCTCCACGGTGAAGGGGGAAGGAAGAGGACTTAGAGAAGAGAGTTGCAACAGGAGGATGTCTTGTTGCTAGCTTGGTACCCCCAAGCCGGGGTGGGTTTTCTAACACTTGAGAGTCACCCGAGGGTGCCTCAATGTATTCCATGGCCCCCGAACCATGGGGAGAGCCTAAGAGAACCACTACTCTGGGACATCTCTCACAATCCTCCCCCACACAAAGAAGCGACGTCCTCGGAGCAGAGCCTAGGATAGCTTCGAGTGTACACTTCTCAATGGGTTTGGAACTCTGTCAACTCCGGGGATCCGTCAACTCCTTAGAAGCCAGACTTGAAGGAAGGTACCAACCCCAACACCTAATACGTCCTTCCATCCAATGCCTTGCATGAAATGCAAGGGCACTTGGAGGAGGCCCAAAGACTTCCCTTCTCTATACGAGCGGGAGAGTCCAACCCAAAGGGCCAACATCTCTAAGGCGTCCCCTAGATCTGTCCCTTCTAAGGGTCTAGAGACATATCTCCTTGCGTAAGCCCACACTTATGCCAGAAGACAGCTCCTCTTCCATCAGTCCTGCCGAGTTCCTCTATGAATGGCATCTCAGCACCCATTGATTTTTTTTTAAAATTTTTTTTTGAGGGCTCACTAGGGCCACTACCCATGGTGAGGGACTTGGGAACATCACACCGAGAGGGAGGACATGCTCCGAAGAGCCATGTCTCCGCAAGCAACTCATGCTTGCCAGAACTCCATGATCTGCTACTCACATCGAGATTAGAACTCCATGTTCTGATCTCACCAGTGCAACCATCTAAGCACTGATTCCACATGCATTGGTACCATGCTCATTCTCTTTTTCTCATCATGTTTGTTCAAGCTGGTATGAAGGGAGTCAAACATGTTCTCCCTTAAAAACAAGGTACAAGAATAGATCTTTTGAGCTTGACCTTGCCATCTGCAGACACCAGCATCGCATGCCTCAATACATCATTCATCATTCCATAGTATTCCAACGAGAGAGAAGATTCAAAAATCTGTTTGGAAACTTCTCCAGGAGGCCAACATACAACAAGCCCCAACTATCATCAACACCTCTTGTGATTGTCCAACATCGAGAATGCCTGCTCGAATGTTAGAACAAGGGAGGATCAATTGGGAAGCCAACCCCATGACAATCCTCCATCACCTATCTCATATCAGCCGTAAGCACATCATCGAATGCAACCATAAAATCCCCTTCATGGAGAAGGATCACCCACATTTGCCACATGCAAGCTATCCTTCCCACACCAAGTTATGGGACAAGCACCATTTTCTGAACACTAGGTCCAGGAATGAATATAGAGTCACCTCAGAGAGTAACCAAATCATGAATTCTCTGAGGAACATCAACGTTCTCAGAATTTGCATTTCCCCACTATATCAAGAACAACTGCCAGTCTCTCGATCAACACCTTTCAATAGATTTTGCACTTGCAGGAAGGATCCTCTTTGGGCCGTTTCTTCCATAGGTAAGTATAGCAACCCAGCTACACCTTACCCATCATACATGCCCAAGTAGTCAATATGGCCAATAGAACCCTATCGTAGAACTGTCACCAGCTGAGGGAAGACATGGGTTCACAAGTCTTACCCAATTTTAATTTTCCCCTTGAGAACAACTTGAGACACCAAGCAGTACATCCCCTGAAATTTTATCAAGAGGGGTTTCTGTTTCATCTTGGGAGATCTGGGTTTTGTTTCATACATCCCAGTCAGGCCCATTTACAACAATTTGTGGTGGACAAGGCTGCACCACTACCTATTATCTTTCAACCCAAACAACAGACACAAGTCAACAACAACATCTTGCCCATAGGAGGACCAGGTCCTCAAGATAGTTTTACATGGAATGGGCTTTCATCAACATCATTTACAACACAAAACCAAAACGATTCATCCCCGAAGGGTTTACAATAAGGATGGTCTACTAGAGAACCCCAACAAGGAAGTTCCTCTGAAGCCTCCAAAACTAAGAGAGTACACAAGATCATGCCTTGCTTACACGAAGAGCAATATGTATCTTTAATTTACATCAATAACACAACCTCACAAAGGAGGTTTCATGAATTTCACCAGGGTAACAACATTCTATCTCTGAGAACAAGCCCCATGAGTTCACGAACATGGGACCACAGCTAGGAACAAGTCCCAAACATCAATTGCTTATAGGAGACAACCGTCTCAATACCACCTGCCTTATTATTTCATGAACTGAAGAGGGCATCCATTGAAATGGAGAATGATCCCTCATAAAATTAAGGATTCACCAAGTAGTATCATGGTCAACTCTGCTATCCCACCAGGGAGGTGAGAACACCAACATGAATTAACATCACACCAGAGACATGGGACAATACATCAACAAGGGATTGTATAATACATCAGTGTACATAAAGGACAAAGTACACAGGATAATTCAGCAAGATACCATAGCCTATTAGGCACAACGAGTCCCCTATCATGGAGTCACACCATAGACCACGAAGGCACCAATAAGTCCCAATCTATGAGAGCGCATCATAGCTCTCCAAAGCACCAAAATAAATTTGTCACGAGAGCCCACCAACACACACAAATCATTAGAAACCCCCAATCATGAGAGCATCGGCTTAAGTGTTTTGAGCACATTCATGCCCACCAAGCATGACCACCAAGAGAAATCACAATTTCTATATCTGTAACGTCATTTGTTTACGGATGGACCACCATCCCAACATTTGTACAGCTGCTCCATGATCGCTTCCAACATGGAAGAGCAAGTCTAGGTGCCAATACCCAGAACTCGACTCAAATCCACCGCTAGACATCACATTGATTTGAATTTCAGTCACCATCGATCATTTGTGGACAAGATCTTACCAGTCCAGGAACACAAGAGAATGTGTTCCCAAGATTTGTCCTGCCTCAAGGACGTTCACCAAGCACACACCATCCAAGCATGCCAACATCGTCAAGAGCACATGACACCAGTTTAACAGCATAATGGGCTAGGACATGCCCTGATCTGTTCATTACAACACTGTGTCCAACTGAAGAGTTTCCCATGAGGTTTTCAGTGGGATTGTACATCAAGGCACAATGGCCATTTACAACATATAACAAGGGTGCTTCAAAATAAGCACCAGGAAAACACCATACATCAAGCTTGGCCTTGTCACAGCGTGTGGCATAGGCCTACAACCAGGAGACAACTGAGTCACATAGGTAATGCATCTAGCACTTTTGAGTGCATACAATCGAATTGAGAATATCACAAGGATACATTTCACACACCCAAGGATAGGATTACATTCATATATGGGAACATACATGGTATTTGGAAATGCTACCCAATTCTAAAAGGCTATAGGACAACTACCCAAGCCCATCCTAGGCTAAAGGATTTAGGCCACCAAGAGCATATCATGAAGAACCATGCTGTTTTGAGAAAAACCTTTCTCTGTCACAAAGCATAAATGATCATCTGTCATTGCATCATTGTCTCAAAAGATACATGATCTACCGTCGCACTGAACCCACTACACGAGTAACATCGAACGAAAACGATTCAAGACATGAACGCAACGATTGAATAACGAAACATGCCAACTGAGTATCCACCATCTTGCCATAGTGGGACCTCATTGCATTGGCCACTCCTGGGCCATTAGTATCCGACATGGCCAAGGATACCATTTCATGCCATCTGCTAGCCCAATATTTGTAGGGTCTAGGACAAATCACCATCCTTTGTTAGTGCTCCCCCAGCACTGAGAGGCAAACAAATCATAATGTACCTATTGATCCATCATAGCCAAGGTACTGATAAATCCGAAACCCGATGTTGGGATTCTGAGACCAAATAATCAGTTCATGAAGGTCTCAAGAGCACATATCTTCCCCATAGACATAGTGCTCATAGCATCAACTAAGGTCACCACTAGCAGCATCTTGTACCCGTGCTACCTGCAAACATTGAGATACAAGCTCAAAAATATAGAAGTTAGCAGGAACACAATTACCACATCAGCCTCATACACAACCATCAAGCATGATCATATAACAAGGTCATATCACTCTTGCACATCATAAAATCAAAACCTCAACAACATGCATAGAGATCAATCATGCAAAACATTGATGGATGAATTAGATCCCAACTCGAACAAACAATTTCATCACGAGGCACACCAAGAGAGAGATAGCACACTCTCAAAATTTCAAGATTCATACACAACAATCATTCCTAGCAACTAACACTGGCCTCAACCAGGGCCAAAATCTCAACACAATCGTATGAGTCATGGGCAATAGACAACCATCATCTCAACCCAAAAATAAGGTGGAAGACCAAGGTCTATCCAACAACAAGTCTACATCAAACCAATTCTTGCAACAACGAGCAACATCACGGAGGATGCATTCACAAGAAGACTCTCATCAAAAGATGTGGGGTCTCAACAAGAACCAACAATAGGATGACCCACACCAGTAGTCTTCGAATCAGAGTGACTAACAAATGTCACCAATCAAAATAGTGATGACACGAGCCCAAGGGCAACACCACCATCTCAACAAAGGAGCACAACTCGCAAGGATCAACAATAAGGATAATCATGCCTCATGCTTAAGAAGTTGTCAAACAAGACAATAAACATTTGGCTTTGGAATGACACAAACAACCATTGCATCCTCAACGTTCCCAACAATAAGTCATCATCATACCACGTAAAACATTATGCCTTGTGTTACAAACGATAGACACGACCAAGATGACATACTTACAGAATTTGAAAGCACAACCAAGAAGACACGCATACACAAATAGACAAACATACAATCGCAAGCACGAATGTATGAAGTCTACCTGCAACGGTCTTAGTCCACCTAGAATAAGGCTCAGCAAGAGCACATGTCCGAAGGACCTCCATCATGAGGTACCTGGGAACCATCTTGTCCCAATTTGTATTTTCCCATACTCACTGTATCTAGGGTGAGTGGCAGTGCCAAGGATATCATATCCTGCATGATTCAACAAATGCCATCTCGAAACATGTCATCTGGGTGGAAACCGAAGTGGAGACTGGGTCCAATTCATCCCAAATGAATCACTGGAGACCTGAGATGAGAGCTCCTTGCGCAACAAAATTCCTAAGTTGCCAGTAGAACTCTTCTCAACCATATCGCATACAATCACAACAAGTCCAACCACCAGTACACAAGTGGAGGACATCACCACAACGCCATCGTTTATATCCTCACTGAGAGCAACATACATCAATTGCTCACAATTTCTCATTTGTCCCCTCATGAAGAGCGGAGAACATAGCCATCAAGAAACTCTTCAAAAATACATAAGGATATGATCCTAGATCACCTAGGTATCAATCCGAAGGGACCATTAACCAAACAAGCTCAATGGAGTAACACAACCAAAGAGCACAACCATATTCCAACACAATTTCAAAACGCTCTGATACCATCTGTAACAACGTTGCCCCAACATTACCTGGCACCCCAAGGAATTCACGAAGATCCAAGGGATCTTGGGGCAGAAGACCTGGAGAATACGCCTCAACCAAGCAAGCATCTCATGAGTGAGTGCAAGCAGAAGCACAGCTTCTTAACATACATGACCACGCACCTCAAGGAGGGTAACCAACTCTAAAATGAGGACAAAGCAAACAAGCACACACACAACCTTGTAGACAACATTGGTGAGAGGGGAGACAATGCACCTACAAGGGGAGGTGCCTCACCCCCAAATCCCTCACGATCTGGTACAAGGTGTGGCTTGGCACCGCACCAAAACTATCCAGTGTTGGCTGCCTACATATCTATGATCGTCGTAGAATCAGGGCCATGTAGTTCTCCACGGTGAAGGGGGAAGGAAAAGGACTTTGAGAAGAGAGTTGCAACAGGAGGATGTCCTGTTGCTAGCTTGGTACCACCAAGCCGAGGTGGGTTTTCTAACACTTGAGAGTCACCCGAGGGTGCCTCAATGTGTTCCATGGCCCCTGAACCATGGGGAGAGCCCAAGAGAACCACCACTCTGGGACATCTCTCACAGTATGTGAGTGCCAATATATATTTTTTATGATTGTCACTTTGCTTATCTCAAAATTACCTATAGCAACCGACCCAACGTAGGATTTATTGAGTGAGGTTGAGGAGGTTTAGGCTTTTTGAGGTTTTTGTTTTGCTTTTGATCCAATTCCCTATATGATTATGATAAAATACCAAAGCGTAGCATAGTGTACTATATAAGAAGACCTGTTTATGGAAAAGAAGCATTGCAATAGTGATTTGGATTCGCTCCCTTTCAACGACTAACATGTTAACCTACCCGTGCAATGGATACCTTTGTCCCTCTTATCAATACTTTATCTCTACATCAATCTAGATGGAACACACCTCACACGAAAACTTGATGTTGCTAACCCAAGACCTTACAACTTTTCACAATGAAACACTGCTCCTCACCCACCACTTGATTGAGCTTATCATGACTAACATTGAACCTCTCTAACAAACCTAAAAGAATCGCAAAGAAACATTAGTACGATGAGAGATGTCTGGAAGCTCCATGAGTAGGAATAACACATGTGATGAAGCTAGACACTTTGATTGCATTGCCTTCTTATCTATACTATTGGGCAGCCTTTTATTGTTCCTCCTACCCCAAGAAAATATTGGAAATGGATTGGGCGTGAATTGATCAAAAGGACAAGAAGTAATAGAACTAGTTGGAAATAGAACCTAACAAGAACTAGAAAAAGAATCATTGACTTGTGTCTTTGCTCTCTCCATCAACTCAAAAAACAAGCCTAGCTCTATGATTAAATCTACTATCAAACCCATCCAATTGTGATGAATCATAAATTGGTTGTGTCAATTGGGCCCTATTGACTAAGACCTATCAACGAATGATTTGATGTGTTGACATGGCCCCATCAACATAGTGTCTATTTTTGCCTATAAATACGTGCTCACCCACTATGTTTATAGCATCTTTGTCATAGTTGTAGTAGAGCTTTTGCCATTTTCTTGCGTGAAAGTTAAAATATTTTTCTAAGTGCCCATAGTAGAAGTCAAGAGTGTACGGATCTTTATTCAAGCACTATTGTACTTGAGCACAGCAATGTGTGTGGCAATAAAGATGAGTTTTTGATAAATCTTGCAGCATTTACTATTTTGCACAATTTCTTTCAATGCTTCAAGTAATCAAATAGTTAATTAAGTTAAATTAAGTTAGGTTAAATAGTAATTAATTAAGCACATAAGTACGACCACTTCAGGATAAGCACATAATTAATTAAGCACATAAGTTAAATTAAGTTAGGTTAAATAATAATTAATTAAATTCCAATAATGCTTAACATTTGGTAACTTAGTAGCGTTTAAAGTGTTCAGGATATGTGTAATAAATGGAAACGAATACTTATGTTAGGATTAGTTAGGAGTAGCTCATTAGATTAAACTAGCAATTTAATTATTTTATTTTATACATTATCCTCATCCTTAGGTGACTTAAAACGGAAAACATAAAAAATGATAAAAATCATATGCCTCAGTTGCACTTAACCATACCTTTGCATTTCATAAGTGTAATTGGGAAGACAACGATTACAATGGTCAGTTTCACTTCCTAAAGACTAGTGTACTTAGAAAGCTATAAGTCCATGGAATTCGACCAAATCACGCTTGAACACTTAGTAATTCGTATGGTTGGACATAGGGGTACTTGCCACTCATCAAATTCCATTGGCTTTCTCTATAAAACCTACCTTATCAATACGATTTTGTCTTGAAGAAACAAATAACACTCTACGTACTCCACCCAAACCAAGGACATGAAGGATGAGCTAACTACAAAGAAAGCTCAATGATCTTAAACATACAAACTTGCTACGCTATTGGTTTTTAGAACGAGAAAGAATAAAAGTCGTTAGCTTGCTTTATATTTATGTGATATAATTGGTTAAGATAGACTTTCTAATACTACTTATCTAACATAGGCCAAATGGTTAGATTCATTAGTTTGACTTCTCGTATGTTTCTTTTTCAATTATGGTTAGGTTAGCATATTGGTTGGCTTCCACTAGGTTGTTTAGGTTAGAACTATTGATCTCGACAAGCATGCTTTCCCAATTAGAGCCAAGCCACTTATTGGTTTTTCAATTGGTATCATCCTATTTCTTTCAGTGCCCTACCTTGGCCCTAGTCCAGAATTTACTAAGGTTTAGTCTTTTAGGAAAGTAACTTTACCAGAGACCAAGGGACACTTCAGCTAGCCATGAAGTTTAGAACAAATGCTATTGGCCCCTAATAGAGCCTTAGAGGCCTACCGAGGGTTTTCTCTGCATTAGTGAAGTGCAAGCATAGGGTTATCCAATGGACAAGGTGTTCCATCCATCTTAAGGCAACGAACTATCTAACCAACTTACAATCTTGGCATTTGTCAAGATAGATAAGAATCTTGCTATGTTGCCCCAACTCCGGAGCATCCTACACAAGTCGTCCTACACTTGGGGAATCAAGTAGCACTTGTTGCTAAGGGAATCGTGGGTAAACTCATGATTGACAATAAGCTATGTGTGCCTCTATCAAGCACACTTGCAGTGGGGAGCTTCGCTAGCCTTGCTCCGATTGATTGATGGGAAGGCATTGATGGGCTTTAGCCGGGGAATGGCCCTTATGTTACCTTGCAATGCGACCTATTGTATCCAAACTTACACAACTTAGTCCCTCTAGCATTTTGGACCTCCTCCTCCTAAACTATCAGGTGAGGAGTCTATTAGTACCACACCTTCACTTTACTATTTAGGCTTAAGGGCTTTGCAACCTAATAATGCCTTCTTCTTCTTTAGGGTTGAATCTGCCAGTGAGCCTTGGTAAAGATTCCCTAGATTATAACATATTGACCTTAGGCCAATGGTGTCATGCATTGGTAAAGATTCCCTAGATTATAACATATTGACCTTAGGCCAATGGTGTCATGCATTGGTCTATTCTAAACCTTGAGGTATGATTCGATTCTTGTTCCCTACTTCGAGGCTTACATGCCTTACACTAAGGACCTTTCAACTTAGGAAAAATGGTTACTTTGAGTGTACACTTGCACTTGGCTAGAACATGCCACTATTGAACTCTTAGTAGACTAAGCACTTGGAACTTTACCAACACCCCTAAGTCAACCCAAGTTTAAAAAGTCTAGAACAAGTCAGGTGCGATCCACTTCCATGCACTCTCCTTATGGATGGACAACAGAAGCTCTATCGAAACTTTAGCTAGTATCTATGGACACTTTCTATCTAGTGTAACTAGATCTACTATGCATTAAGCCTTTTTTCATTTATGGCTGAGAGTTTGCAAGATATGCATAGTATCTATGGACACTTTCTATCTAGTGTAACTAGATCTACTATGCATTAAGCCTTTTTTCATTTATGGCTGAGAGTTTGCAAGATTAATAATTGCTAGGAAGTATGGGGAACCTTGAACCCATTAAGGAACATTATAGTTGGAATGTTGCAATGAGGAATAGAATGACTTAGCTACAAAGTTAGATTACAAACAAATTGACACTTAGATAAAGAAAGAAAAACTAACATCAAGAGGCATGCTAACTTTAATTTCAATTTCAAATATCCAAAATCAATTCAATGACACAGATGACAACAAAGATAAAGTGGCCATAAAGAAGAAAGCAACACTATAATTTGTTAGACAAACTAATACTATAATTTGTAAGATGACAACAAAGACAATGTAGACATGATGAAGAAATCAACACCACAATTGGTAGGAATATCAAGAAATGATAAACCAAAAATAAAAATTGTTAGATGACAACAAAGACAAGGTGGATATAAAGAAAAAATTAACACTCTAATTTATAAGAATCTCAAGATACAGCTTCATCAAGTTCTTAGAAAGGTTGTTAGATGAGCAAGAGGTTTTGGCAAATGAGCAAGGGCTTAACCTCTTCAAACCCACATTAGAAACAAGCACTTTATTATCAGTCCAAATGAGTCCTGAAATCCCAATGAGAGTCCCTAAAACTTAAAATTTCCATTGGTAATTTAACTAGTAAACTAGCACCTCATTTCAAGAGTCTCTATGTATGTAAGTAAAATATCAAATTTCACCATAGGTAATTTGAAAGCTTCGACAGGCAATATACCCTTAAGTGGTTATGAAAAGGTTTCCCACTTTAAGTTTCATTGCCAACGCCACCAATAAGTATGGTTGAACATAAATAATATTGAATTCATAATTAGTAATATATTTAAAACTTCACAAGCAACCTAAAAAAGAACTGTAAAAGTTCTATCCTATGAATGATCAAGTAGAAGCTTGTTTTCAAGAAATTTTCTCCAAATCAATGCCATGAAATCACCATCTTAAATGCACTAATAATCCAAAACTACCAATTTTCTTACCACCATGGACAGAAAGAAAACAATCACATGGATGCTGTTCACGACAGTTATCCCTTCGAAAAACCGAGGTATGAAAACACTCAACACCAGCACATCAACTGTTCCTCATAAAAGAATTGGGTAGCACCGACTTTAAACTAGCAGCTTTAACAAGCACCTTTTTCATGACCATCAAATTCAATGAGTTTCAAATTCAACTCCATCATTTCCAGTCTAAATCTTAAAACAAATCAAATGCAGTATGTCCAGATAACTTAAACAAAACCCCCAACTTCCAATAAAGTAAATGAAAACCTCATTTTGAGGTATCATTAACATCACCCCAGCCTCATCTTATCAATCATTCAGTTTAATTTATGTAATCATCATCATCATAGGTTGGTCCCCATAAATGATCAAATGCCATGAAATATGTTAAGATAAATGGGAAAAAAGCCCAACTTCCAATAACCTAAATAAAACCCTCGTTTTCCTACCAATGTTTCGAAACTAACTTGGTGATACCGATCCCTCGTTTTCCTGTAATCATCATCATCATCATCATCAACCCTAACCTTGTCCACACAAAATATGATCTGCTACCCTCATTTATGTAATAGAGCTTTAAAATAGCCCAATCATCACTCAGGCTATCCCAATACCTTCAAATCAAGTGCAACTTCACCAAAGCTAATCAATCAAAACATACCAGAGAAGTACCTTGATCTTGAAGATTAGTGACGAGCTAATAAGCAGGCAAAACAAGTAAAAGGCTATATGGCAAATGCCTTATCTTAAGATGTCTCTTCTAGATGATAGATATTGCACCATCATGCAAGTGATCACTTAATATATGCCTACAAATGTCAAAAATTCACAACAGAACCTCGCCCATATATATAGTAGGTACTCATACAATGCAGCCGACCAAAAATCGCAAGCAATCCAACAAAATATTGGCTAAAGCATGTGGAATGCCAGATATCAATTTAGCATATCACTAAATATGCAGCAATAGCATTAGAACTGCAGATAATAATTGTCAAATATTCAATGTATCCGCAAGTAGTCAAATAGAACATTGGCTAAAGCATATTGGAATGCCAGATATCAGTTCAGCATATCTCTAAATATGCAGCACTAACATAACAACTGCAGATACTATCAAATTCAATGTATCCGCAAGTGATCCAACATAAGATTGGCTAAAGTAGGTTGAAATGCCAGATATAAATTTTGCAAATCACTAAATATGCAGCAGTAGCATAAGAACTGCAGATAACTGTCAAATTCTATTGTTTGTCTATGTTACATAAAACGTAAATGTCTTCCTCTACAATCAAAGAACATTACATTAATTCATCCTTTTGTCAAGGCTTACAAAATTTTCCTTGACTACAGCATCAATCTTTTAGCTTCGGACTACAATCAAATATGCCAAAAAGCATATCAAGGTGTTCAAAATTGTGGAGGAACCTGGAAAGCAGTTCCAGTAAATCATGCTTGGAATAAATACTAAGCAAAAATGCAGTCCTCGTCCTTCAACATAGACCATTTTCTTCTTTCTGCATTAACACACAGCGCCATTCTATGAACAAGCGATTCCTCATAAGCTCTTTAAACAACCATCAATCCACTTTAAAAAGCCTAATAAATTAAAAACATAATTTTCCACGAAAATTAGTTCAATACCAGGGACGCCTCCAGAATTTTATGAAACTGGGATGCCCGTTTTGCACAAATAGGAAGGCCAGTAGTAGAGTTTCGGCATATTTTCCTTCTCTTTGGTTTATACAGAAAATCTTCAGTGCCCATAACATACGATGCCTGTCATTCCATCAAAACAAAACTCAATCATGCCATGAGCGTTTAGGCTTTTTGCCTAAAACACAATATAATAAATGATCTACATACCTTTGATGTGCTGCAAGCTATCTTGTGCTCAAGACCATTGAAAATTAAGATGTCATTCAATGCATAAGAATCACCCTCATATGTCTGTCTTGTTCTGATAACAAGAACAAGAGATAAATTAATCAAGCAAAGTATTCCTTTAAAAAAATAACAGCTATTTCACAACCGATCTAAAAGACCTGCACTACCTTTTACAGAAAATTGATTGTCGATTAGTGGCTTCACTTCCTGCTAGAAGTTCATTATGCAAATAATTTGAAAATGTAGGCTCCAAAACATTGGGAATGCAATCAAACTTTTCTGGGTCATCCATAATTTGGACAGTCAACTGAGGAGGATTTGACAACTGCGTGAAAGAAGAACTCATTAAATCCATAATTTGGATAGTCAATTGAGGAGGATTTGATAACTGCTTAAAAGAAGAACTCGCTAAATAAAAAATTTCGGCATTTTGGATTTGTATAAAGTAAAAAAATATAGCACATTCCTACTTACAAATTCAAAACGATATATGGTTTCCCCATGAATTGATGCACAAACATTTGCATGGTAAATTGCATCATGAAACTTTCCTGGTGATCTTGATTTTTCATACAACTGCAACTGGAGTAACTTGCTTGCTATTTCATCTGATGCAATGATTTGTAGCTGTAATAAATTTACACCATTTAGACATAATGTTGGGGCATTTCAAAATTGATAGAAAAAGATGGAAATATTGTAACTACTGACTTGTTTTACAAGTTTGAAAATTAATTTATCCAATGTGAATAGCATATATGACTGTGTTCCAATGATTGCTCTACATTCATCTTCAAAGTTCGAGTTATCAGCTGATCCATCAAGCAAGCTGAAAAGGGCAGTCAAGAATCTATATAACACATGAAACATTAAAATGGTTGATTAGAAAGAAGAAAAAGCTAAAGATGCAGAACTTATTTTCCAAAGAAACGTTTTGAAACATAGTATTATACTTTGTATACAAACTGGAATGTTGTGTATCCTTCACATTCCTCCTACTCTGTTCTGCTACTAATGCGTTTGTCTTTGCAGAAAGTAGCCTGTCATATAGAATCTGAAATAAAAGAAGCTTTATAAACTTCTATTGTTTTTGCACCTAGACAAGAAAAGAAAAAGAAGAACAAATGATCATAAAACTACCTGATGCAGCCTAAAAAGAACATAAAAAGCATCATTCCCATAAAATACACAATCTTTTTCTGTAGTACTGTTCAATATAGTAGAGATTGCACGCTCTGTCAATGGCTTGTCACTGTGTGAAAAGCGATATAAGAAAGCAAGTGAATCAACTTCCTCAATATCATGAGCATCTCCAACCTCTGCTTCACCTTCACTTTCTGCTTTCCCTACATCTACACGATCAGCATCTTCCTCATTATCTTCATTAGAACAATCATCTTCATTTTCCGATATACTCATAGAAACATCTTCAGCAGCATCAAAAGCATGATCACTATCATCTGCAGATTTAGGAGCACTTCCTACCCTATCTTCAACATCATGATCCAACAGTCTGCGATCTTTTCCTTGTTTATTTCTATCTGTGTAGTTTTTGTTCATTATCTTATCAGACGGCAAAGGACAATTATTCTTGCCAATATTAATACCAGTACCACAATGAAAATTCTCACCGTCTCGAACTACACGAAATGAAGGTGTTGGCGACAGCTCTCCTTCTTCCTTGTCAGTTTTAAGTAACTGGTTATCATTTACCTGCAACACCGGTATACTAAATGACTTTCTCCAAAAATTGTTAGGATCGTTGTTTCAAGAAAAACAAAGATTAATTATTCCTCTAAGTTAGGACCATTGAAGTAAACTATTAAGCATTGAAATATATAAAAATAAATAAAAGCACAACATTCAAATTTTAAGTAACACAAGCGATACCAAAGCTCATCAGGGCCATATATTCCTTTAAAAAGCAGTTATATACATAGATAATGATGCCTTCAAATTACCTAAATACAAGTTGAAATTGCATACCTGTTCTAAAATTGGGCAATTATGAGATGGCTGAATTGCAACATCCGCTGGTCCCCAACCATATCTTAACACTTCTAAGCCAGTCCCTATGAAATAAATAATATTAAACCTAAAATCTAAAAGTCATTAATTCTAAATAGAGGTAAACTGAACATCATCATCGTACATGAAATAACAGAACACAATGTACCTGAACCACTATCATAAATTGGTTGAGAAATGCTTGATTCCGTCCTTAGAGGGTACATAACCTTCGAGTAAGGACCCATCTCCACAGAATGCTGACCACCATTACTTACAGAACATTGTAAATCTTCATTTGGATTTATACCAGTAGTTTGAAAGTGATGTTCCTGTGCTGAAATTTTTTCCTTTTCTATCTTCTGAGTTTCTAAAGCAATTGTCTCTTTAGAAGAAATATTACTTATACCATCATTTGCCTTTGCTCTATCAACCATACCTGAACAGTCTACTCCTGCAGGGATTGCAGTATGTTCATTGGAGTTTTTAATGTTCACTATATCTTCTGTATCCTCTGTCCCCTGAGAATGTGGAGGAACACCAAGTAAACATTCAATGAACATAGTCCAGACACTCATTAGCTTATTAGCTTGCTCAGTGCTTGAACATATTTCATCACAAGAATATTTAATGATCCTAAATAAATCGTCATGAATAGACACATCAGGATATTGAAGCTTCATGTCAGAAAATAATGGTCTCTCATTCTTGGTTGTTATTGCCAAACATATTTCTTCTTCTTTTCTCTTCTTTTCATGCAGCTCCTTGATTTCATGGAGTAAGGCTGTCAAAGAGGTAAAGATAAATTAACAAAGTTGCAACAGATACGAAGGAAAAACAAAATCAAAACCAATTCTTAATAGTTATTCAAAGAAAAGGTACCAAACGAACAAAGCTATTATTTTCATATAAAATACCAAGAAAGCTCACTTGAGGTCATACATTACCTTTAGTACTTAAATTTTTACAATCCTGCTGTTTAAAGTAGAAACTCCGATGATCCAGAGATTTAGTGTAGTTTTTGGCATATACATCATTCCACACATTGTTCATAGTAGCACGGAACTCCAACCATTCACCACATTTTTGTTCAAGGCGCTTAAGTATTATAGGCAATGTTGTCATTGGATCTTTCCGAGCAAATTCAACAAACTCAAAACCATGATCCCCGTAAATGCGCTCAATACATCGTCGATGCATAGCTAAGAAAATACATTTAAATGCAAATTACAACAATGTACACAAAAATAATATTTTCAGAAACAATATAGAAAATAAAATCCAATTAAAACTATGAAAAAAACAAACCTGTCCAAAGCTTGTCTATTTGAGTAGGACTTTCAAGCCCCATTTTAAATTTTGTCAGCAAGTCATTAACAAATCCTATGGTTGACGCTGTGCACTGTAATACCATGTCTATCTCAAACCTGCTTAATTAAATCATGCATAAGTTTACAGATACCAACAACATATTTTTCCTTTTATCTAGAAAAGAAACTCATAAATTTAAAGGTTGCAGATACATTAATAAACAAAATAAGAATTCACAATCACCAGACCTATCATCTTCACATAAAAAGAGGCTCTCCTCATATTGGTTTCTACGCATGTGCTGAAACGAGTAATCTTCACTACCAGATGTGACAGACACCCATTTATCATTCAGAACCTCTTTTCCAAGGTCAGTTCGAAAGCTTGCAACAGATTTTGTGTACTACAGAATAATAAATATATTTCATAAGAAAAAATTTAGATGAAAAGAATTTGAAACTGACATATCAGTGAGAAAAATTCACTCTATATGTATACTTTGGCTCTTACATTTTTTGGCAGTAAGCGATAGCTAGGAGTACAAGTCTCACAATTTGACAGGTCCAACTCTGATATTGGCTTGCTTGACATATCTTTTGTCTTAAAATGTCTTTCCTTGTCTCTATCTCTCTCACGTTCAAGCTCTTTGACTCTACCATTATCATCTAGGTCTTTTTCGTTAGGCCCATCTTTCTCAACTACTTTATCTGCTTTGACAAACTTTTTAATGTCCTCTTCAAGAGAGTCAAAATCAATATCTGCTAGAAATCAATAACAGTAACAAGAGTTAAAAGAATGGATTAAGTAAACCTTATCAATATGTGGAAGAAATACTATGTTGGAAATAAATAAATAAATATCATAATCCAAAAACATAAATACAGGGTTTAAGATGCAAGTAATCATTTTTACCTTGAAGCATGTTAATAACATCATTGAGCTCTTCTACTAGATCAGAGTAGTTTCCAAACACATCAACTAACTGCAAAGTCAATAAAATGTCATTCAATTAAGTTATCTGTGAAATATTTATAATTAAAACTAACCATAAAGCTACGTACCAGATTTTTTAGATCCTCCTGGTCAACAATTGATTTATTGAATAGCTCTAAGCATCTTAAAAATCCTCCATATGCATGGTCGTTTAACTTTGATCTAACTTTCCGGAAATATGTTAATGGTGACTCTACATCATGAAAGAGAAAACAAAAATGAGATGAAACTAAAACATAATACATGCTATTTATAAAAATTTAACTTCATTTCTCACTTTTGTTATCTTGAATTGGAACTTGTGAATTGCAAGCTACATTCTGCCCTATCTGTGTCTGTTTCAAGGTAGGCTCAATTCTACTAGATTTTCTTTTCGCAAAAGGCTGAAACATTGGATCGATATCCTTATCTCTATTAAGCATATTTCGTTTTTCACCCCTTTCTTTTTCTTTTCTCTGCGATGTCTCTATCGGTTCCTTCTCTTTATCAAACTTCTTCCATGGTTCATTTTCAACTTCTACTGTTACCTTCTCTTCTTTAACAACATTCTGATGAAGATTATTTTGCAGAGAATTATTCTTTTCCAACTGCTTCCATAAGAAGTATTGTTAAAATAGTTAAAATAGTAGCAATTAAAAAATATTAACTGACCACAATGTTTAAAAAAGCTTACCTTTATAACAGTATCTTTGGGTGAAATTCGATATGAAGCAACCCCACTAGGATGCCCTGGTGTTGGCCTTGCAGTAGGCAACCCAGAAGACTTAAGAGTCCTTGATGCATCGGGAAGGAATGTAGTAAATTCTGTCAAAAGGTCTTCATCATAGCGAAACAATTCTTGTACCTGCAAAAAAATTAAATTATACATAAACATATAATTGCTTTATTATAGTACGTACTTTCATTCCAATTTCAGTATTGAAACAGACCTCTTGATATACTTCAGCAATACTCTTTTTACTCTGACGATACAAATTTAAGATACTCAAAAAGTTCTTGTAGACTTCTTCCTCATTGTGAAAGCGTGCCTACATGAATGTGAACCAACTTTTAAAATTTGAGAAAATCAATTGCATATATTTATTCTATTTGGCCAAATAACATTTTGTACCTTGATTTTATTAACATACTCTATTGCCTGCTGGTAGTCAACAGGTTTTTTAGGAGTGAATTCCTCAGGAAGCGTAATTTCATAACCCTTTGGCAAAAAAGTATTGAACCCTAAAATAAGAGAGCGATGACCCTTAAACAATTCTTTAACTCGATCAATAACACCACTGGTATCAACCCTGTAAAAACAAGAGAATCATTAATTTTTTTAAAAAAATGTAGTTAAGATGTAGGATGAAGATCTTACATATGGATGAAATATTCAAACCTTTGTGCCTTAAAAGCTTTCATAACTTCAAGGAATTCATCATAAGTTTCTCGACGATCACTAAACATTTCTTTAACTCTCTTCAGATATGACAAAGCATCCTCTGTAGTAAGCCTTTGTTGTCCATCAGAGGAATGATTAGTCCCAGAGCTACACATATTCAATCAGCATAAATAAACTCAGTCAAACAAATCATGTAAATTTCTAAATATTACAATTGTAAAGAAAGAGTAATTGTAACAAACTTGAAAATAACAAAATGTGTTGAATTTGTATTAGGACTTACATGAAAATGGAAAATTGATAATAAAAAGCTTGTACCATGAGACACATTAAAAATCTTACATATAAAAATGTCCATGATATTTAGATAATTAACATAATCTTACATGTAATATTCATAAATTATTAAGGAAAAAAAAGAAGAAAAAAACATATCATTCAAAAAATACTGTATTCAACATAGTTCTAAAAACATTTGTAAAGAACAAAATTACCCATAAGAAGGATCCCAAAATTTGACAAAGTGAACAGATCATTTAAAAATTTAAATACCCAAGGTACCAAGCTGGACAAATCCTAACTCATTATATCGATAAAAAGTTACAATGAACTTGATTTAAAAGATACCCAGTAACCCCAAATAACAGAACCCCTTTTTCGTATAATACAAGAGCAATAATTACAACTAACCATGTAAAATAGTATATAAACAGCGACTCTTTATTTGTAAATAAAAATGCATACTTGGTGATAAGAAAACACAGTAACTAAACCAGGGTTTCTACGAGGCATACAGGAGAAACAACATGAAAAATAAAAACCAGAAAAGGGAAATTTTCAAAACAACAAAACATTCTTAATAATTAAGAGCAAAGGCAGTGAGATTATTACGAGTCGGGACGCCGCCTAACTTGCGGTGGCATCGGTCTCTCCTCACGACCCCGCCTCATAAATCCTGCAGGAAAAAAAAAATTTGCAGCACATCGAATTCCTCTCACATTTACACAAAAAACAACTTTGAAAAAAAAATCCGCACAAGCAATAGAGCTCCAGAAACCAAAAAACATGAATTACCTGATCCCTACAAGTAAGTAAGGAAGAACAACAAACAAACAAAAAAATTAAAGCAGAAATGAAATTCAAAAGCAGAGAACTTACCCAATTACCCAAACCCGCAGTGGCCGCAGAAGAAGAGGAGCTGATCAATCCACAATTGAGGACGAAAAGGGGAAAAATGAAGCTTAGCTGAGAAGAGGGGAAAAAAATAGGAAGAAGAAAAACAGCAAAGGGAGAAAACAAAAAAACACAGATAAGACTTTGAACTCGAACACAGAAAAATACACAAAGAGCTACAGCAACAGAGTTTGCTTCTATGCTCTCTCTTTATCTTTCTTTGCGGTTTATCTAAGCTCCGCCGGAATGGAAAAACAGCAGCAGAAGAAAACACAGCATAAACATGCAAATGACTATGTGCTGGGTCTTTTACAAGTCTCAGTAGCGGGTATTTATAGTGGCGACCCCCTATTTTTAACTTTTTTGCAAATAATTGACCTAAGGTTATTAATGCAGGCTCAAATAGAGAGATATGGAAGATTTATTGGCATTAGCCGAGCCAACTCAGCCCCACTTAATGGTTTTTTGCCGCGTACATGGTTTTCTTCTTTCTATCCCATCCAACGGTTGTCGTTCCTCTTCTTCCATCCCATCAACGGTCGTTGTTCTTCCCTTCATCCCCGCTGAAATTTCTTTTTCTTTGTTTTCCTTTTTTGGTCTCTATGGCCTTGTAGTTTGAAGGCTTTCTAACCAACATGCAAGGGCTTAGATTGTTTTAGGTTTTCCCATAGATTTTATCTTTACTATGTAGTATTTGTCCTTCACTTTCCATGTCGTTTGGGTCCATTTTATTGCTGGGATGCTACTTTCTCCCACTCAACCTCCATTACTCTCTCACATTTCCAGAGTTGTGAAAGGTGAATTTTAAAATTTGTTGGTTGCCTTTCATCTTTATCTCTAACTAGTTGTATTCTCATAATTTTTCATCCTAATCTCTTCAATGGTTTGAGCTTCTAGGAGCTTCCTTAAGTAACCTATTCAATGATCTTCATCTTCATTTCTTCTTTTATTTATGCTTCCATGGCCCCTTTACTTATCCTACTTATTTAACGATCCTTGTTGCTCCTATTCTTAGCATCAAAGTGTATCTAATAGTTTTGCTAATTTTTATATTTTCAAAATCTAATTTCATATACTTTGACAAAGCATTAATTATGAGAATAGTTAGTTTTCTCACATAATTTTATATTCACAAGTGTTGGTTCAAAGCTCAATGCTAGCATTCCCCTTTGTATTTGCTATGTTCTAAACCTATAGATACATCCTTTCCCTCAATAATATTTTAATGTTTCTTGTCAAATTCAGCCCTCTTATTGTTTTCAGTCGAGCGGATTCTCTGGGTTACGATTAAGCAGATGGTCAAATATGGCACCATTGATGTAGGCATGGTAGGTGGTAGGTGATGGAAATGAACGGGGTGAGTGAGATGAAGAAGGAAAGGTCATAGTGCTAGGAGATGCCATAGGTGATGGTGATAATGGAGGACGAATAACGAGAGTGGAGGGCGAGCAGAATAACACACAATTCAAACAATTTCACAACACGATCGCAGCATTCAGAACACAAACTTTGTCATGAGCGGTGCCACGTAGCACATCGAGAGATTGTGGAGTATCCACTGAATGTACTCACACCATTTGTTTTTCGTCGGTTTAGCCGCATAGCTATCGCAACAGAGGATCTGATTCACTTAAGAATTGCTAATCTCACACACTGGAGATTGCAGGCAACAGAGTTGTTATACAAATGAATGAAATTTGCCAAAACTATGTGCTGGGTCTTTTACAAGTCGTAAGAAGCGGGTATTTATAGTCACGACCCCTTCTTTTTCACTTTTTTGCAAATAATTGACCATGCTAAGGTGATTCATAGAGGCTCAAATAGAGAGAGATGGAAAATTTACTTGCCTTAGCCGAGCCAACTCAAGCCCACTGAATGGTTTTCGGCCACCTAAATGGGTTTCTTCTTTCTATCCCATCCAATGGTTGTCGTTGTTCTTCTTCCATCCCATCAACCGTTGTTGTTCTTCCCTTCATCCCCGCTAAAATTTGTTTTTCTTTTTTGGTCTCTATGGCCTTGTAGTTTCAAGGCTTTCTAACCAACTAGCCATTTGATCGAATGGTTCTGAGGGTTTTGCCACATGTAAGGGCTTAGATTGTTTTAGGTTTTCTCATAGATTTTACCTTTACCATGTAGTATTTGTCCTTTAGTTTCCATGTCGTTTGGGTCCATTTTATTGTTGGGATGCTGCTTTTTCCCATGATGAATCATGAATTATTGGCTGCGATATCACAGCCTAGACCCGATATCGCGTACGCAATATCGCAGCCTGTCTTCTCATCTATAAATAAGAGGTAGGCAGATTTGGTAGGTAGTTTTTTAAGTTTAAGTTTTGTAGTTTTTTAGTACTAAGGTAGGGACTTTTTGTCAGTTTTTCCTCTCAACCCTTTTCTCCTAGTGCATGCCCGCAATGAAATGATTGTAATTGTACGGCATCCTTATTCAAGTGTGACGTACTTGGACATGCACATGACTAGCAATAAAGATTGAGATTACTTCATCATTACAGCATCCACTTAGCTTAATTATTTAATTATTATTGTTATTTATTGCTTCTTAGTTAGTTTCTCTCTACCCTTATCTCCTAGTAACGCAGAATGAGTACGACTTAATCACAAGCATTTAAGTGTGACTACTTGGTAAACTAGTAGCGTACCTAGGCCATGTGCTTGGTAATCCCAGTGGTAGTCGTGCACGAGGTCCAAGATGTGTACGGATGATTAAGGAACAGATGCTCATCGCACTTAGGCTAGTTTAGATTCTCTCTCACACTCTCTCTCCTAGTTTAGTCAATATTATTTCCCATCATCCCCAAGAGTAGCATTAGTGTAGGAACACATCATACACCTCACTCTGGACTAAACCATACGTGACAAAGCTAATACTAGTCCAGGTGGGAAGATAGTGAAGTGTGATCTACGAGTAACCATCTAGATACCACAACTAGTCCATCTGCGGAGTTCAACCGAATAGTGCATGAAACGCTCGTATTCATATGGTTGAGTGTAGGGGTACCTCACCACTCATCATTGGCGCCATTGCCGAGGATGGAGCTAGTTATCTAAATTAGTTATATCATACAAGGTCGTTGTATAAGAATTAACGATATATCTTTCAGGAAAAAATAATTACAAAAAGTCACATACAAATTCACACACAATTGCACAACCATGCCTCTCCTACAAGACTACGATAATGCCATATCTAATGAGGCAATTCATTGGAGAGCCAACGAATTATATGACAATGAAGATTGGAGTATGCAATCTGAGTGAGGGTTTCTTATAAACATAAACGAAGGCAGCATCATCCCAACTCATAAAAGCATAACTTACTCGATGACAATGAGCCCCTACTGGCCACTACAAGCCCAATGCAAATACAAAAGGTTGTTTGAATCTCCCATAGGCATCGTAAAGAGAGCCGCCTACCCAGGCTCGATTTAAACAACTTTCTCAATTTCTCAAAAGGCTATGACTTAGATCCACAACAACATTTACAAGCCTTCTACGATGCTTGTGCATGGAACAACATTGATAACGGTTGGCAAAAACTCAAGCTCTTTCCTATGACACTCATTGGCCAAGCAAAAGTATGGTATAGATCGCTAAAATCAAATTCAATTCAACGTTGGCCAACAATGGTAGAAATCTTTAACAAAAGATATCAAACCTACACAAGAGTGTCGGCCTTGAGGAAACAAATCCAAGAGTGGAAACAAGCATGACATGAACCCTTGGACATGGCCTTAGAAAGATATTATGCACTGTTAAATAACTATCTAGGCCATGAGTTCTCTAAGGAAAGGCTAATGTACTATATCATTGATGGGCTTCGTGATGAAACAAGAGAGACCCTAGGGATGTATGCCCAAGGTCAACTATATGAACTACGAACCCATCAATTCCAAGAGCTTATTAAGCGGGTAGCAAAAGAAGAAGGAGAAATGGCTAGATGAGAGAGTGTTGAAAAACATCAACGAGACCAAAATCTCAACTTAATAGAGGTCCATACTCATAAAAAGGAGAAATCAGCTTATCTCAAGGAGGAAGAACCATCTTTGCCAGTACAACAATCATTAGAAGAAATCGAGGCAAAGATCAATAAGATGCTAGAATGGATGCATAAAAGGTGTGGGGAATATATCAATATTATTGGAGATAGAGTTTTGACAACCCGAGAAGCAGGATAAAATATCATTAGATAATTGGAAAGAAGGGATGAAGAAAATAGGAGCTCAACTGCCAATCACACATATGAATGCAACATTTGCATGTACAATCATCCCAAGGGCCAATGCCCAATCTTGTTACATTTATATGAGCATTGAGGAAGCACATTACACCCA
>MNCI01030683.1:1960-68409 GCA_015680685.1 Gnetum montanum | reverse complement strand
TATATGATTTTTATCATTTTGTATTTTTCATTAATTTTCCTAAGTTCTAGAAATAAAGTAATTAAATTTTTAATTAATCTAATAACTAATTAATTTTTAACTATTCCTAACACAACCATCGGTTCCCATCTACCATACACATCCTGAACACACTGTAACGCTACTGGGTTACCAAGCGTTAAGCGCTACTAGGATTACCAAGTGTTAAAAGTATGCTCAAGATGGTCATACTTATGTGTATTACTTAATATTAATTAATTAAATAATCACATGCATTAAAGTAAATTGAAAGAGTAACAAACGCATTAAGTAAAGATTAAGTTAAATCCAACTGCTGCAAGGTTTATGAAGAAAGCTCATCTTTATCGTAGATCACACTCAGGTGCTCAAGTACATCAGTGCTTGAATAAAGATCCATACACTTTTTACTCCTACTTCAAGCACTTAGAAAATATTCTAACCTTGGGAAAATAGAAAAGCAAGTGTTCAACTAGAAACTAATGAATGTATGTCATAAATGTGGCTAGTGTGCACATTTATATAGGTGACAGAAGACACTACATTGATGCATATGCATTAATGCGTCAAACCCTACATCGACACAATCACATCGATGGGATCATGTTGAAGGGATCCTATTGATGTAGTCCAACAAAAGTGATTTATCATACACCCATGAGTAAATGAAAACTCATCTGCAACTGAACAAAAAGAGGAACAAGTCCTTTATAAAATTTTGGAAAGGTGTGAGATTATTGACTAACTATAGACACACAAATTAAAACAAACAAATACTAAGTACCCAAGTCTATGGATTTATAATCATTACAAAATTTGGCATTCATGATAACAAAATTGAACACCATGACAAAAACTAATAGCACAAATCCTCTAGTGGCTTGAAGACAAGGAAGAAAATGAAATGGTCCCAGGTGGTGGGGGTTGTTGAGGTGCTGAAGGACCTTCTCCTACCTCTAGTGCACATGGTTGTTATGGTTGAGGTTATGGTTATGGTTGTTTTTCTATAGCTACAACTTCTAGCGGAAGACAGAAAGCATCTAGTAATTCTTTCATCATCTTCTCCTTACTCTTGGGATCATACATGGTCCATGTAGCATCACCAATGTGGATGAGTATGGGAACATCCCAAGGATAGGGCTTTGTAGTTCCTGGTACTCATTCATCCTTTGGGCCAAGTTCTTAGCTGCTAATTTTTGATCAATGAAGCATTGCTTGAGAACATCAAGTTCAGCATTTTCCATTTCAAGTTTCTACTTTGTCTCCTTATGGTGCTTGAACTTGGCCTCATACAATAAGTACAAGCTAGCCATTTGATTTTTCATATTTGACCTCAACCTTCTAGTAGTTACCATTGCCAAGTTTGCATAGCAAAGGATAGCAAGCTCAATGTATTTGGTCATCTCCTCAATCTGCAGCTCCTTGAGGTATATAAGCTACCATACGTCACCTCCTTGTTAAAGCTACTAGAGGATGTCATTCACCTTTGCCTTCATCACCTGGTCCCTATAGTGATTCTTAGCTCTTTTGAATTTAGAGGCTTATTCTTCTAGGCAATGATTTCAATTGGAGACCTTTGGTAAATGGCATGGACCTTCTCCATTGAGAGATTACAATTCTCTATTGTTAACCTTCTCAGGTCCATTATCACCTTAGTAAGCTGCTCCTACTGCTATTTCATATATTCAATCATGAAACTTGATAGTATGCATGTGATGATTATCCCTACTCAAATTTGCATTCTCCTAGTGAACCTCCAACAAGTCCTTCTGAATGTTATAGATGGTGGCATTAGCTAAGGACTAGTCAAAGATCATAAACTCCTTTGCGTTCTCAGCCTCTTGAAGCCTGAATTAAAGCTATTAAAAAGCTTCATGCCTAGTCACTATTTGGTTAAGTATTGTGGGATCAATGAGTCAGGCTCCAAGTTCTACAACCTTTGTAGCCAAGAACTGATTCTTATTTTTGGCTAGTTCAAGTTGAGCCTATGCAATGATGCATTTGTCCCTTACCTCCAACAGCACTAACTAGGTAGTAGTGATGTCATCTGAAAGGTCAAAGACCTATGAAATCAATTTTTGGACTCCCACTAGTCATTCCAATAACTCCTCATGTTAGGCCACACTAAATCTCCCATTGACCATTCCTACATATGTTTGCACATCTCTGAGCATAGCACTATTTGACATAGATGCCATAGGAAATTTATGACTTTTCTCACTTGATCTATCATTACTTCCATCATCATTTTGTGCCCTTGGTGGTGCATCACCAAGATAGTGGCTCCATCTCCCTCTTCCATATGCACTGAGAAGGTAGTGGCATTTCTAGACATTTTTGGGAACTACTGTTATCCTAAAATGGATACCATTACCTCTTGGGCACTAGGATTTGAGCACGTGGGCACCTACATTTTTTGGATCAAGAAAGTTGGTGCCATGTCCTTCAACTAGCTTATTGTACAATTTACTTCATTTAAATGATTGAAGGCTAGTTTGTAGACAAATGGATCATTACTTGAACCTACTTCTTGTTGTAGAAAGAGTTGCTCTTGAAGCTTTTGCATGTGCTCCATAGTAGCAAGTTCCTCTGGCATTGTTTCATAAGTGGGTGGTTGTGGTGGCTGCTCCTCTTCCTTGATTATGGCAGGGATCTTGTTCTTCATCATTTTTACCTAAAAGGTGGTAGGAGCATGTCTCAATGTATCATTGGTGTAGTGAGCTATCCCTCTCCTTTTGCATAATTTTCAAATTAGACACAAAAATGGAAGTGGCTTCCTTCCATGTTCATTTTCTTTAAACTACTTCTCTATCTGCAAATAGATTAGCTATGGAAGGATGACACAAAATTTTCTGCACAAAGCGATGCACACATGAGCTAATAAGGTCATCACCTTACTAGGCCTCAACATTGGATTTCTTTATATATGTGTGTTCTACCATGGTGGGTACACCATACTCTTTGTGGTCCACTCCATAGCACCATTGGACCTACATTTTTTTGACCTCTATGTCTACTTGTATAGAGATCTCTACCAAATTGGTCCTAGTTTTAGGCAAGCCAAGGGCCTTAGAGATGACCTTCATCGAGTAGGACACATTTATGTTCTTGATCTTCATAGTGGAATCTAGCTACCTGTTATTCCAAAAGAGATAGTCTCTCCCATGTATCACTCTCCATTGGAAGTGATGATGGATCACATGGGAGAGTTTTGAAGCTGGGTTCTGACATCTTCTAGGGCAAAGTCCAGGAAGGTACCAAAGTTCAATTCTTGCATGTTCCTAGGCTAAATTTGCCTAAGGTAGGCATCTATCAATGTGACCTCTAGGCTTGGCCTTGGTCTTGGTGCCTTACCCCAATGGGCTTGCTCCATTTTAGCTTGGAGAATTTATCAAATAGATTCTACTTCAAGCTCCTCTCGAAGAGGTCCTATTGCATGAGTTTCAACTACCTACTCCTGGGGCTACTCTTGTTGGCTCTTTTTAGTTCTAGGCTACTTGTTGCTTGATTAGAGTAATTCTCCTTCACATGGTTTCTTAGGTCTTGATGCCATCTATAATCACAACATGATCAAGGATTAGTGTTTGTTGTGTAACTTTATAACACTTTGAGTACCTTATCTCTTTGGGTGACTTACACTTGGCTAAGTTGTGATCATGGTAGGTTTGATAATTTTAATATTATTTTATATTAATGTCTACCAAAGTTCATTGGAAAGGTTTAACTCTTTTAAATTAGTGATTTTAATATTATTTTATTAATTAAACCTTGTGGGAGTTATAAAAGTTTTGAAAATTATTTCATTAAAAACCTAAGGTTTGTGGCCCCCATGATGTAGAGCTTACCTCTAATAAATGCAGAAATGAAAAATGAGGATAATCTAACAAGAAGTTTAAAAGTAATGGGCTTTGTAAGGTTTTGGCCATTCAAAAATTGCAAAAAATCATTCCTTTTTTGAGAGAAAATGACAAAAATTTGCAAAGTATTAGGTGCAATTTCTAGGATTTTTGCTGTGCGTGAACAGGATCATGTTGATGTGACTGGGTCCATGGATGAAGTTGAAAGATAAATTTTTCTCCTTAAAAAAAAGGGGAAAAATGAAGAGTTTTGACATAAAATTAAAGTCCAAAGGAATCCCAAGAATCCTATAACATAATGAAATGCATGAAGAGGGCTAGATAATGCATAAAGAACGAGATTTTATTGGGAGGATGATGGAAAAATGCCATGAAGGAGTGCACAACTAGATGTAACCTATGTGGAGTGCAAAAGATTTGAATAAAAAAATTCCTAAACAATAAGAAACTTAACTAGCTAAACCAAGAGGTATGTAAGTGGATCCCCCCCATAGTAGGCTCATATCCTTAATTCCATTGCATGCCCTCAAACCAAGAAGTCCATGGGCCTCATGCGTGATAAATGGTTTTGGTTAATTAAGGACCAAATTACAAAAGAAACAATAAATTAGTTATAACACATCAAACCAAGAAATTGAACAAAACATGAAAAATGTAAGTCAGGTAAGTTATGAAAAACATAGGTGGATGAGGTGAAGAGTGGAATGAAGTCCTATATTTTGGTCACATGAAGTCCTTGTGGATATCATTGTTAATATGACCCAGTAACATCCATCCTTAGTTTAAATTAAAACCAAACACTTTTAGTGACTTCACATTGATACTCCAAGACCAGTCCACCCCTTAATATCCCCATAGATCAATCACCATTCCTAAAAGAGAATAAAATATAAGTAGGAAGTAAGATGAACCTTAGTTAGAGAGAACATTCAGGCATGGGTAACATGTCTTTTTAGTCTCATAGCAAACACTTGTAGTTTGTTATTTTGTCTAAGGGATGTGCTTTGAATTTCCATTATTGTTTGTTTTTTATTTTTTGTTTTTTATGGGAACCACACAATGCAAAGAATTTTAGCTTCCTGTTATTTGTCGACAGTGGAATGGTGAGAAATCCATGAAAATAATCATGTACCCAAGAGGATAGGCAAGTCCAAAGAGCATCAAATCCCCTTGAAATCACACACTTGTCTATCCATTTAATCCTTCCCAAGTATGAAAACTACCAAGGTCACAAATTCGTTAAAAGTTTCATTTAAGAAGGGACCATATATTTCCAAAACAAGGGAACATCATAGAGTTTTGTGGATGGATGGATGATGTGGATTCACTACCTATTATCATTAAAAAGAAACCATGTCTTAGTTATCAATACCAAAATTCAAACATACAATCCAAACATTTTCAATCAAATAATAGTTTTGTACAAAAAACCATCAATCAATGACTATAGTTACACTTAGTCTTGGTGGAAATAAAGAAAAATAAAATATAACATGAGAAAATCATTAGAAAAACCAAAACCAAATAAAGTAAAATATAGAAGAAATTGTAAAATATTTAAGAAAGAGAAAAATGTACTAAAGATGGTGTAAAAAAAACTATGAAAAATAGAAAAAATGAAAAATTGAGGAGTCACTTTGATTAATTAGCATGGATGACCATCTCCCCCACAATTGAGTTGGAAGGAGGAGAGCCAAAAAATTGATTGTGCATGTCCATCTGTTGAGGTGTTCTGGTCACTAGCTCTCTTAAGCTCATGGAAAGCCTTTATTTGTTGCATGTTGACCAATATTTTCTTCCTTGGGTTTTCCTGTTTGTATATTAACATGGCCCTAGAAGAAAAGGTTTCATAGGTAACATAAGGCCCCTACCACAATGTTTGGAACTTAGTTTTTTATGGTATGTGTGTGGGATTCCAGTACAGGATCCTATTTCCTGGTTGAAATCTCACTTTTCATATTCTAAGGTCATGTCATTATTTATTGAATGCGTTGTGCAACTTGTTAGATGATAGGGATAACAATTAGTTCTTATATAGCAAGCTGAGGTTCAGTAATCTTTCTTTTTGTGTTAGACTTAGGTTAAGGTTAAGGTCACAAAATGTTGATAGTAAATGTAGCTCTGTTTGGATTGGAAGAATTGGTAATTTCTCATACATAAACTCATAGGAAGAGTAGCCAATAGGAAGTTTCCATGTGGAGCTTAACCATTGTTAGTATTTTAATTATCTCCCTATTTGTTACCTCAGCTTGACCATTGGCTTGGGGGTGGTAGGGTGTTGTTAATTTATGTTCAACCTCTCAACATTGCATGAGCTTCTAAAAGGTGGCACCTATGAAATGAGTTTCATTATTAGAAATAAGTACACATGGAATTCCAAACCTATTTATAACATATTATTATACAAACCAAGTGATTGTAGAAGATGTATAATCGATGATGGCTATAGCTTCTCCTCATTTTGAATGGTAGTCAACAACAACTATGATGTATGTCTTTTCATTTGACATAGGTGTGATGAAACCCATGATGTCAATGCTACAAATATCGAAGGGCTCTAGTGGTTGGATCCACTATTTAGGTCCCTCCATATGGGTGATCATTCCACCATCATGTTAGCAACGTTCACAAGAGTGAACGAAGAGGTGAGCATTCATAAAAAGTGTTGGCCAATAATATCCTATCATGAGAATGTTAATAATACCCAGCTGATTTCCTAGTGATACAAGTAAACAATGACAAATGAGACTTCTCAATAATAATGGAAAGGGCATGGCTTAGTACCATAAACGCATGCCTAGGAATCTGTCATCTTTCCTTGGAAATATCTAAGGAAAACACTTTTGGGAAGATCGAGAAGAAGACAATTCCCTGCATCACATATAGTGATATAAAGGGTGATTACGTACAAGAATGTTTAGCATTGCCTGCATGCAACCGGTGTGCCCAAGAAATTAACATAAAAAAGTGCCTATATGTAGCAGCCACACAATAAGTAGACACCTAGTGGTTGATAGCTAATCAAGAGAGCAACTCACCAACATGCATGGAACTAACTAGGGGACCAGCTTGCACCCACGTAGAAAGCATAGATGCACTAGAGCAAGAGTGTCACCAAATTCCAACCATTAACCTGAAAACATCAATTGGAGGAAGTTGGAAACTAAAAGATTGAAACAAATGCTCCGATAGGAAAATACTAGTCGATGTGCAACACACCAAACCTTATCATGAATCTAGAATGGTCAATGCACATAACACATTGGAGAAAATATGACCTCACTCATTATTTCAGATCTCCCCCTTCCAACTTAGTCATGGGGGAGATGACCACCTATGCTGATCAATCAAGGCCCTCAGCTCTTTTTAAGTTTTTTTTTACACATTTTTTTTTCAAATTTCTTTAACTTTTCTTGTTTTTGTTTTGCAACATCGTTCATACCTTTTCGTTTATTTGTGTATTAGTTTATTTTGTTTGATTCGTCACCTAATAAGTGCTCCTAATGGTGGTATGAACTGTATTCCATCGATTGCTAATATTTCATTTTTACCTTTAAGTTATGATGTTGATATTAAGGTATGGTTCTTTTGATTTAACAGGAAATGAGTCCACGACATCCATGCATCTATGAATTTCTATGGTTTCTCTTGGCTTGAAGCTGTGTAGTCCCTTTCTTAATAATAATAAGAACTATTAATGAATCGGTGACTAGGCATTTCTCAAACTAAGGAAGGCCTCAAGGATTGAAAAGGGTGTAACTTCAAAGAAACTTGATGCATTTGTGCTGGCCATTCTCTTGGGTGCTTGGATGTTTCCTTCTTGGGTTTTCCTTACCATTCTAATGTTGCTCCATTATTGGGAAGCTAAGCTAATAAAAATAATAAGTCTTTGTATGGTGTGGCTCTCACTAAAAACACAAAAAACAAAAAAAACAAAAACAGTGGGAATTCAAAGCACACCCCTTAGGTGAAATAATCATCTGGGCTACAAGCACTAGTTATGGAACCAAATAAACATGTTCCCTCTAACTAAGGCCTTTCTCGCTTCCTACTTTCTATTTTCTCATTTCGTCAGAATGGTGGGGAAATTTTGGTAGAAGCATTCTTGTTACTCCAAGTGGATAGATTGGCTAAATGCATTAATGTGAAGTCACTGGATGTGGATTGTTTGAGGATAGATTTGAAATGGGATCTACTAAGTCACATTAACCATTAAGACACAAGGGACTATACATCACCTTGTTCCTAAGACTCCATTCCACTCTCTTCTTTCCATCATTCTTTCTTCATTTTTCACCTCATTTCTAGTTATATTAATAGTCTATATTTTGGTTGACGCATTTTTTTCTTTTTGGTAAACTCTTGTGGTTAAGAATTTAACTCTTGTTTCCAAATGACATTTCTAGAGCCTACGGACTCTTTGAATGTGGGATTGTTAGGGCATTAAGGGCATGAGCCTACTTTCGGGAGGACCCACTGGCATTCCTATTTGGTGCATCCATTAAATTATTTCCCTTAAACATTTTTGCAATCACCATTTATTTTGTTCATCTCCATCTTTGACATCCATTTTATAGGCATTGCTATTTTTTCTTTTTCTCCATCTTTCTTATTTCTTATCTTTTTCTATTATCTCACTACTGATGGTTCGCTCTCAGTCATGGGGGTCCTGTTCCAATTTTTTCAATTTTCTCCTAACCCCTACACCTTGGGTAGCCACCAGTATTATATCTCCGGATCCACATTAGCCATATCACAACTTAGCCAATGGACCTTACACTGAGGTAAGGTATTAACTGCATTGTGATTCATTTACCCTTGCTAATATCAAACTGTGTTGTGTGTGTAGATGGCAATCATACAACAATGGATTGGATCTAGAGGAAACACTTGAAATGGACTGGTGCTAAAGCAGTTATGCGAGGAACAAGATTGATGACGTGCTTATGGATGGACAACGAAAGGTGCAATCTTGGCATCAGCAACAACAGACTTCTTCTTTTCTCTCTCTCTTCTCTCTTCTCTCTCAGCTACCAAATAAGGCTGGATGTCAAATGTGTATAGTGTTCACTCTTGTTGTCATGAATACTAATTTGTCATGTATTGTAATGATGATCCATTTACATGTCAACTCATTCACTGTTAGTGTCATTCAAGTCAATAATCCCATACCATCCAATATTTTGTAAGGAACTTGAGGATGAGTTTTCATTCAGTCATGGGGGTATGATGAGCAGCGATATCGCATACGCGATATCGCGTCAGCCCTTGCAATATCACATATGCGATATCGTGGCCCGCCATCATTTCTATAAATAAGAGGTGGCTTTCCCTTGTTCAATCATCTAGAGTGAGTCCCTTATCAAAACTATAGTAGTTTTACCATTTCATTGTTAGAATAATTTCCATGTGCCTGCAATAGGAGTCTCAAAGTGAACGGATCTTTATTCAAGAAAATTGTACCTGACCACACATTTGTGTATGGAAATAAAGATGAACTTTCTGATAAATCTTGCAGGATATGGACTAAGCTAAATAGGATTTAATTATTGTTAAATGTTTAATAGCTTTCCTAGATAATTAATCTCTCTCAACCCTTAACTCTCCTAGTTAAGTGCATTCAGTATGACCGCTTTGAGTACATGTGTAACGCTTGGTAACCTAGTAACGAGTAGCGTTTGGTAATCCTAGTAGTGTTGCACTGGTTCAAGGTGTGTGTGGAAAGTGGGAACAAATACTAATGCTAGGATAATTAAATCTTAGTTAGTGAATAGTTAATGAAAATTATTTATTTATTTCTTTTCACCTTTCCCTACTAGAATAGACATTAAAAAGATAAAAGTTATAAAAATCACATACCTCAAACTTACTTAACCATACAACCGTGAGAATACAAGTAAGTTTGGGAGGACAACGATTGATTAACCTTAAGTGTTCCATTAAGGCATGTAAGCACTTAGTCCTTGGAGTTCGAACCGATCACGCATGAGATGCTTATATTCGTATAGTTGAGTGTAGGGGTACCTTGCCACTCATCAGCTGGTGAAAAGCTTCATCCTTGGTCACTGCTTGGTTGAGTACCATGGGATCAGCGAGTCAATCTTTAAGGTCTACAACCTTCACAACCAAGAACTAATTCTTAGTTGTAGCTATTTCAAGTTAAGCCTTTTCAATGATGCACTTGCCTCTTGCCTCTGATAACACCAATTGGGTAGCAATGATCTCATTCAGAAGGTCAAAGATGTCCAAACTTGGGTACTGGGTTTCCACTAGTCATTCCAATAACTTATCTTGCTAGGCTATGCTAAAGCTCCCATTGATGATTCCTAATAGATGTTTTCACATCTTTGAGCACAACACTATCCAACATAGATGCTGCAAGAATATTTAGGACTTCCCCTAATTAATCTGCCACCACATCGGCCACCGTTTCATGCCCTTGATGATCTATCACCAAAATGGTTGCTCCATTTTCCTCTTCCATGTGCACTGAGAAGGTAGTGGCATTTTTAGAGATTTCTAGGCACTATGGTTATTCTATAATGGATACTGTTATCTCTCAGGAACTAGGATTTGAGCATGTGGACATATACTTTTTTTTGGTAGAGAAAGTTGGCATTGTGTCCTCCAACCAGCTTATTGTACGAGTTACCTCTTTCAGATGGCTTAAGGATGGTCTATAGATAGATGGATCACAACTTGGACCTGCTTGCTACTATTGGAAGAGTTGTTCTTAGAGCTTCTACATGTGCTCCATAGCAACATCCACCTCCAACATTATTTCATAAGTGAATGGTTGTGGTGGTTGCTTCTCTTCCTTAGTTACAGTAGAGATCTTTTCCTTCATCATTTCCACCTAAGAGGTAGTAGGGCCATGTTTTAATGTGTCATCGGTGTAGTGGGCTAACCATCCTCCTTTGCATAATTTTCAAATTAGGCATGAAAAGGGAAGTGCCTTTCTTCCATGTTCATTTTCTTTGAACCACTTCTCTATCTCTAGATAGGTCAATTGTGGAAGGTTCATGGGGAATTTCCTGCTTAGAGTGATGCACACATCGGTTAAGAAAGATGTCACCTTATTGGGCCTCACTGTCGAATTGAGGTGGTAGGCTGCTATCTTTATATATGTGCATTCTTCCATGGTGAGTACAGCATACTCTTTGCAGTCCACTCTATAGCACCACTAGACTGACTTCTTTTTAACCTTTGGATCTACTTGTGTAGAGATCTCTACCAAATTAGTCCTAGTCTTAGGTAAGCCAAGGGCCTCAGACATGGCCTTCATTAAGTAGGACACATTTATGTCCTTGATCTTCATAGTGGTATTTAGCTACCTATTATTCTAGAAGAGATAGGTCTCTCCCATGTACCACTTCCCATTAGAAGTGATGATGAGCCACATGGGAGAGCTTTGAAGTTGGGTTCTAACATCTTCTAGGGAAAAGTCTAGGAAGGTACCAAAGTTCAATTCTTGGATATTCCTAGGCTGAATTTTCCTAAGGAAGATATCTATTAATGTGACCTNGGATATTCCTAGGCTGAATTTTCCTAAGGAAGATATCTATTAATGTGACCACAATACTTGGTCATGGTCCTAGTGCCTCATCTTGGTGGGATTTCTCCATTTCACCTTGGGGAAATTATCGAACAGATTCCACTTTGGGCTCTTCATGAAGAAGTTCCATTGCATGATTCTCAACTACCTACTCTTGGGGCTATTCTTGTTGGCCCACTCTAGTTCTAAGCTACTTACCCCTTGGTTGGGATAGTTTTCTTTCTCATGGCTACTTAGGTCTTGGTGCCATCTGTAATTACAACAAGATAAAGGATTAGCATTTGGTGTGTAACTTTATACCACTTTGAGTACCTTATCTCTTTGGGTGAGGTATACTTGGCTAAGTTGTAATCATTACAAGTTTTATTATTTTAATATTATTTCATATTAATGTCTACCAGAGTTCATTGGAAAGGTTTAACTCTCTTATATTAGTGATTTTAATATTATTTTATTGGTTAAACCTTGCGGGAGATAGAAAAGTTTTGAAAACTTTTTTATTAAAAACCTAAGGTTTCTAACCCCCATGATGTAGAGCTTACCTCCAGTAGCTACAAACATGAAAAATGAGAATAATCAAACAAGTGGTTTGAAAGGTATGGGCTTTGGAAGATTTTCAACTCTAAAAAATTACAAAAACTCCTTCCTTGGTTGAGAGAAAATGGCAAAAATTTGCAAAGTATTGGGTGCTATATATATGATTTTTTCCTTATGTCAATGGGATCCTATCTATGGCATCACATCAACGTAGCTAGCTCCATTGATGGGGTAGAGAGATAGAATTTTTCTCATTGAAAAAAAAGAAAAAAATGAAGAGTTTTGACACAAAATTGAAATTCAAAGGAATTCCAAGAAGCCTAGAACATGATGAAATGCATGAAGAAGACTAGATAATGCATAAAAAGGAGACTTTATTAGGAGAATGGTGGAAAAATAACATAAAGGAGCACACAACTAGATGTAATCAACATGGAGCACAAAATATTTAAATGCAAAAATGCATAAATGATAAGGAACTTAATTTGCAAGCTAAGAGATATGCAAGTGGATCCTCCCCATAGTAGGCTCATGTACCTAATGCCCTTCCATGCCTTCAAACCAAAAAGTCCATGGGCCCCATGGAATTTTTGGTTTTGGTCAATTAAGAACCAAATCACAAAATAAACTATCAAATAATTTTAACACATCAAAACAAGAAACTAAAAAAAATATGAAAAATGAAAATGAGATGAATTATGGAAAGCATAGGTAGATGATGTGAAGAGTGGAATGGAGTCTTGTATCAATGTCACATGAAGTCCCTTGTTGATATCATGGTTAATATGACTTGATAACATCCATCCTTAGTCTAAATTAAAACCAACCACTTTTAGTGACTTTGCATTGATACTCCAACACCCGTCCACACCCTCAAGGCATAAGAATATTCCCATAGATTAAGCACCACTCCTAAAAGAGAAAAAATAAGAAGCAGAAAGTGAGATGATCCTGAGTTAGAAGGGACTTTTAGGCATGGGTAACATGTCTTTCTAGTCCCATAACCAGTTCTTGTAGCCCATTATTTCATCTAAGGGATGTGCTTTGAATTTCCATTATTGTTTATTTTTTATTTTTATTTTTTCATTTTCTATTTTTGTTTGATTTTTGTTGAAAGCACACCATGTAAAGAATTTTAGCATCCTTTTATTGATCGACAGTATAATGGTAAGAAATCCATGAAAACAATGATGCACCCAAGAGGGTAGGCAAGTACAAGGAGCATCAAATCCCCTTGAATTCATACCCTTGTCTATCCATTTAATCCTTCCCAAGTTTGAAAACTACCCAGGTCACAAATTCATTAAAAGTTTCATTTAAGAAGGGATCACATATTTCCAAAATAAAGAAACACCATAGAGATTTGTGGATGGGTAGATGACATGGACTCATTGCCTATTATCATGAAAAAGAAACCATGTCTTAATTATCAATCCTAAAATTTAAAAATAGAATCTAGACATTAGCAATCAAATAACATTATAGTACAAAACACCATCGATCAACAACTACAATTTCACTTAGCCCTAGTGGCAATAAAGAAAAACAAAACAAAACATAAGAAAAGCGTTAGAAAAACAAAAACTAAATAAAGTAAAATATTTAAGAAAGAAAAATGTACTAAAGATGGTGTAAAATAAAAACTATGAAAAATAAGAAAAATAAAAAAGTAAGAAGCCATTTTGATTAATTAGCATGAATGTCCATCTCTCCCATGACTGAGTTGAAAGGAGGAAATCTAAAAAATTGAGCATGCATGTCCATTCATTGAGGTGTTCTAGTCATTGGCTCTCTTAAGCTCATAGAAAGACTTTATTTGTTGCATGTTGACTAATAGTTTCTTCTTTGGGCTTTTAGGTTTGTATATTAACATGGCCCCAGAAGGAAATGTTTTATAGATAACATAAGGTCCCTCCCACAATGTTTAAAACTTAGTTCTTTGTGATACATGTGTGGTACTAGGTTTAACACCAAAGATGAGAGATTAAGTTCAAGATTGAACTTAAACCTGGTATAGAGGCTATTTTAAAGGATTCATGTAGGATGTATTCTGTAGTACTGAATATCTAGCTATAGAAATTACCAAACAAATACCTCATTCAATCTAGTGTATCACCATGGAGTGCATGTATTGTTTGTTAAAAAGAAAGGTGGGAGTTTGCGAGTGTGCATAGATTATTAGTAGCTAAACCAAGTGAATATGGAAAGATTCCTTTGTTATGTATTGATGATTTGTTTTATTAACTTTGAAAAGCTCATGTATTCTTGAAGATTGATCTTTAGTCTAGATATCATTAGATGCAAGTTCATGAGCAAGATGTATTGAATACAACATTTAGAACTTACTATGATCATTATGAGTTTCTAATGCTTTCATTTAGGTTGACAAATACATAGCAGTTTTCATGCACCTTATGAATAGTATAATGCAGCAAATCATCAATTAGTTTATGATTATGTTCATAGATGATATTTTGGTGTATTCTCTTAATGAGTAATTGCATGTAGAGCACTTGTAGATGGTATTATAGATTTTGAGGGAGAACTAATTGTACACTCAACCATCCAAGTATTAATTTTGAGAATTAGATATCTAATTTTTGGGGCATATGATATTGAGAGTTTGTATCTCTGTTAATTCCACAAAGATTGTAGTTATTCATGATTAGCCTATACCATAATTAGTAGCAAAGGTGTAGAGATTCTTAGGATTAGTAGGTTATTACTATAGATTTTTAGAGAATTTTGTTTGAATAGTGATGAGTAGTGAGGTACCCATATGCCCAATCATATAAATCAAAAAGAGTTAATGCATGATCTGATCAAATTCTGTGGACTCTATAGTTTCTGGTGCACTAGTCTTCTAGGTTATGAATGTTGCCCTAAGATCATTTTTTGTCTTCCCAATTACACTTGTGAAGTACAAAGGTATGGTTAAGTGTAATCAAGGCATATGATTTTCATTGTTTTATGTTTGATGTTATTTCATGCTTGAAGAGAGAGATAAAGTAATTTAATGGCTAATTTGATCTAACTAACTAACTAATCTCTAACTAGTCCTAACATAAGGATATAGTCCCACTTCTTGTACACATTCTAAACCCATGTATTCACTTTTAGGTTACCAAGCACTACACTACTAGGTTCACCAAGTAATAATGCTACTGTGATTATGATGTAGATGTATGTTATGCTCAAAGTGGTCGTACTTATGTAATTAATCTATCTAGTTTATCTTTCTTAATTACCTCATTAGCTTAATTACTAGAAAACATTGAATAACTAATTGAAAATATTAAATTCCTAAATGAAACATTTAAATAATGCAGAATGCAATAAGGTTTATTCAGAAGTTTGTCTTTATTACCACACACACTATCGTGCTTAGGTACAACAATGCTCAAATAAAGATCTATACACTTATTGACTCCTACTACAAGAACTTGGGAAAATATTCTAACTCTCAAGAGCTTCACTACACTATGACTAATTGATGTCATAAATGTAGCTGTTAAGTTCATATTTATAAAAAAAATGGACCTTGCATTGACAAGGCCACATCGATGCATGAAACGTTGCATTAATGGGGCCGCATCAATAGGGCCTAATCAATGGGGCCTAGTTGATGAGGCCTCATTGATGCACCCAACCATGACTCATCATACCCCCATGACTAAATGAAAATTTGTCCTCAAGTTCTTTATAAAATAAAAAGGTATGGGATGACTGACTCTTTAATAGAACAAAACAACTAACTTGATAATAATTGTGTCTGAGTGTACGAATCAACACATTACAAAAAATTATCCTATTCATGACACAAAATAAAACACTATGACATAACTCTGCAAAATTGGATAACATGTCCTCTAATGACATGAATTCGGTTGGGAAGATCAAATAGTCCCAGGTAGTGTAGGTTCCAGAGGCTCTAAAGGACCTTTTCCAACTTCAAACACATGTGGTGGCTAAGGCAATTGTAGCTGTCCTATTATTACTGCAACTTTTGATAGGAGGTGAAAAGCATCTAGCAATGATTTTATTTTCTCCTTCTTACTCTTGGGATCATGTGCTGTCCACATAGCTTCATCAATGTGGGTCAGAACGGGCACATCCTAAGGATAGGAAATCACTGGGAATAGCTCACTGTGTTGAAGAGCTAAGCAACAAAGTGTTTGTGCTCAATGTTAAATGCTTTAACTACATCCTTTAGTTTTTGGTAATCATTCATTCTCTTGGCCAAGTTCTTAATAGATGATCATTGATTTGTGAATCATGCCCTAAGAACTTTAAGTTTAGCATTTACCATCTCAAGCTTCTACTTGGTGTCTTTATGGTGCTTGAACTCAACCTCCTATAGCAAGTATGAGCTGGCCACTTGTTTTTCCAATTCTAACCATGGCCGTCTAGTAGTCATCATCGCAAGGTTTGCATAGAGAAGATTGGACAATTCCATATATTTTATCATTTCTTTAATCTACAACTCCTTCAAGCTGATCTTTGCTCTGTTATACACATCAATCCCATCAATGATGGGCTACCATATTTCTCTTCCTTGTTGAAGTTGCTAGAGGGCTTTGTTTACTTTTGCCTCAGCCATTTGAATATGTTTTTCATTTACCTCCTTCTACAATATAACCTAGTTTCTATAGTAATTTTTAACTCTTTCAAATTTAAGAGTCTCATTTTTCCAAGCAATGATCTTACTGACAGACTTCTAAGGTAAGGCTCAGACTTCCTCTATAGATAGATTTCAATTCTCTTTGGCTAATTTCCTCAAATTTTTATTTACCCTAGTAAGCTACTCCCGCTATTGATGAATGAATTCTTGCATTTCTTGCTTTTGTGCATCAACATTGTGCAAGTGATGATTCTCTACAATCAGTGATTCATTTTCCTGGTGCGTCTAAACTAAGTCCTTTTGAACCAAGTAGGTTTTTTCTTTTGCTATGAACTAGTTAAAGATGGTCATCATTGTTTCCTCCTTAGCTTTTTGAATAATTTGTGAAGCTATTGAAAAGCTTCATATTTAGTTTTTGCTAGGCTAAGAAGTGCAGGATCAGCAAAATGGGAACGTAGCTCAACAACTTCCATGGCCAAGCATTAATTCTATGCTTGTGACATTTCAAGTTGTCGTTATAAGATGATGAACTTTCCATTTACTTCTAGCAACTGTAACTGGGTTATTGTGATGTTATTCAATAAATTAAAGATATATAGAATTGGTTGTCTAGTCCCTACCAATTAGTCCAGTAATTCTTCATGCTAAATTGCATTCAATCTTTCACTAACCATGCCTACAAATGTCTACACATGTTGAAGTGCAAATACATCTCTAGTCTAGATGCTATAGGTGCATTAAGTGCTTCAACAATTCAATCAATGACTACTTCAATAGTGGTCTCTTACCCTTGTTGCTTCATCTCTAGTATAGTTACCCCCTCACCTTCCTCCAAATGCATCGAAAAGGAGGTGGCATTCCTAGATATTTCTAGGAATAAATGGTGTTGAGATAAAGACATTGTCACCTCTCAAGCATTGGAATCCAACTTTGTAGGCAACTACATCCATTGAATAGAGAATATCGAGCCATCTCTTTCCATCTAGCTGATTGTCTATGCCATCTCATTAAGGTCACTTATCACAGGTTGATATACAGATGGATCCACATCACTTGTTCATGCACGCTACTCCTTATCATGCAAGAGCTGCTCTCAAATTTTGTGCAAGTGCTCAATGGCTCTGTGGGCCTCCAACATTGTTTCTTGAGTAGGTGGTGGAGGTGGTAGTTGTTGCTCCCCTTCTTTATTCATGGCAATAATCTTGTCCTTCATTATTTTAGACAACAAGGCCAAATGAGCATGCTTGATCATGTCATTTGCATAGCAAATGATCCCTACCCTTTTGCAAAGTTTCTAGATGAGGCATGGAAAAGGTAGTCACCTTGCTAGGCCTCACCATTAGATTGAGATGATAGGTCATGATTTTGAAGTATATGCATTCCACCAGTGTGAGCATTCTGAACTCCTTATAGTCAACCCTGTAACATCACTAGGTCCACTCCTTTTTGGCCTTAGGGGTAGCTTATGTTGATAACTATATCAATTGTCTCCTAGTATCAGGCTACCTTAGCACCTATGTGATAGCTTTAGTAGAGTAGGACACTTGAATATCCTTAATTTTCACTATAGAGCCTACCCTTCTATTGTTCTAGAAGAGGTATGTTTCTCCCATGTATCATTCCCCACTTGAAATGATGACTATCCACATGGAAGAAGTTTGTAATTGTGTGTTCACCTTTACTAGAGAAAGTTCTAGAAATGGCCCAAAGTTCAGTTCCTAGAGAACTAAGCATTGGATCTCATGAGTCCTGATGGTGTTAAGGTAGGTTTTTGTTAGTATGAATTCAAGCCTTGGTATGGGTACTAGTGCTTCCCCTTGCTATGATTGTTCTGATGGAACTTCTTATTTAGGAATCTATCAAACATATTCCACTTTCAACTCCTCTTGAAGAGGTCCCATTACATGGGTTGCCTCTAGCAGCTCCTAGTTCTTGTTGGCCCCTTCCAGTTCTAAGCCATTTCTGCCTTTGTTGAGAAGGTTCTTCCTCCTACTATCATCTTAGTCTTAGCACCATCTATAATCACAATGTGATCATAGGTTAGTAATTTTTGTATAACATGAAACAATTAGGGTACCTTATCTCCTTAGGATAGTTACACTTAGCTAAGTTGTTATTATGGCTCATTTAATCAATTTTAATCATTAGTTTATTTTTTAATGTTAATAAGTCATTCTATAGGATATTAAAAAGGTTAACTGTTAAATTTTAATGACTTTATATCATTGTATTCATTAACCCTTTATGGAAGTTAAAAATTTTTTCAAAAAAATTCATCAGAAACCTTAAGGTTTGTAGCCCCCATAATGAAGAGCTTACCTCTGGTACTTGCAGGATCAAAGAACAAAGTGATTTGGACAAGTGGTTGGGAAGTTATGGGCTCTAGAAGGTTTTAGGCTCCAAAAATTGGCAAAAACTCTGCTCATGTTACGAAGTAAATAACAAAAGATTTCAAAGTATGTGGTGGTATTTATAGGATTTTTAGCATGCATCAATAGGGGCCTAGTTGATGGGGCCTCATTGATGGGGTCAGTTACATTGACCGGGCCTAGTCAATGTAGCTATTGACCATCATTGACTTTCATTGACTTTGACCAAACTTCCAAAATACAAGGAGTTTTTAAGTGAAATTGGGATCAAATGGAAGCCCAAAAAGCCATGAACATGATGACAATAGTAGAAGAGGGTATTAGAGTTAAAAAAAATAAGAAATTTGATAAAATAGTCTAGAGAATGAATATTACAGGAGTCTAAGGAGCACTTTGAGGGATACATAATGGAATATGTGAAAGATAGGATTGTAGTAATGTCTTAAGTAAGGAACTTAACTAACCAAGCCAAAAGATATGTAAGTGGATCCTTCCCATAGCAAGAACATGTCCTTTTTGCCCTTGCATAACCTCAACTAAGGAGTGCATGAGCCTCACAGTCGACTAATGGTCATGAAAAGTTAAGGATCAACCTAGAAGAATCTATCCAGGAATTCCAACACATCAAACTAAGACATCGAGCATAACATAGAAATCAATAGTCAGGTGAGTTATGGTAGCATAGATGGATGACTGAGAAGGTGGGATGGAATCTTGAATTGAGGTCAAAAGAAGTCCCTTATGGAGATTGTGTTTAAAATAACCTGAGAAGGTCCATCCTTAGTCCAAACCAATCCCAACCACTTTTAGTGACTTCACATCACCACTCCAAGATTGATCCATCTCCTTGAGACACAAGAGTGCACCCACATAATAACCACCATTCCATAAAAAGAAGAAAAGGGAAGTAGGAAGTGAGATAGGGCCTTAGTTAGAGGGGACCTTCAGGCATGGGTAACATGTCTTTCTAGTCCCATAGCTAGTGTTTGTAGCCCATTTATTTATCTAAGGGATGTGCTTTGAATTTCCATCATGTTTTTTCTTCATTTTTATTATTTATTATTATTTTATTATTTACTTTTTATGGAAACCACACTCTACAAAGACTTTATTTGACTTCCTATTAGTGGTTGACATGAAATGGTAAGTAGTCAATGAGAAACATCCAAGCACTCAAGAAAGTAGAAGAGTACAAAGAGTATTAAGTCCCCTTGAAGTCACACCTTGTACAAACCTTTGAATCCTTCCCAATTTTAGAAACTGCCAAGGTCACCAATTTATTAAAAGTTTCTTTAATGGAAGGGACCTCAAACTTCCAAAATAAGGAAAACCATAAAGTTTGTGAATGAGTGGATATCTTGGACTCGTTGCCTGTTCCATAAAAAAATAAACCATGTGAAAGTTATCAGACATCAAAATTCAAAAATAGAAACTAGACATTGATAATCATAACATTAAGCACAAACCATCATTAGTAAATGTAGCGATCAAAAACATTGGTGGCTGGAACACCAAGAGGTTGTTGGGTGAACAGTTTAACCCTAGATCTATGCGAAGGCCATGCTACAGAGAAACGAAAATGGGGTGCCCTAAATGGTCTAGTAGATCAGATAGAGACTTAATAGGTATATCTTAACCTTTCATAAATTTTTGTTTTGAAAACAATGCGTGCAAAATAAATTGATGATCAATAAATGCAAGATAATGAAAATAGTACAAAACATGATGATAGTGAATGAATAGCAAAAAAAATTTGGTTGGGAGAGTGCACTGCCCCAAAGGTCATGGATTTGATCCTTTGCCTTGCTAAAAGGTGTATAAAAGGCTATGCAACACTAGAGAGACATTACTTACACTGAACAGTATAGTCACAGGTCTTCTTCTTGCTACTCTTTTCACTAACATGTCAAAATTCTCGACTTACCAAGGGATGTTTGGAACCAACAAGAAAACTCAAAGGTAACCAGAATGCTCAAAAATGCCAACTATGCTCTTAGAATGCTAACTTAAAATCCAACTGCATGAAAAAGCCAGCCTCCTGAGCATTGTTTTCCGCGGTATTTATAGGACCAAGAGTAGGAGAGAAACATGTTCTGGATGCCATGTCTCCTAGGCCCTACAAGGTGCTAACATGCCTGTACCATGTAGGTATGCGATGTTGGATGTAAAATTTGTTACATTGTGACCATACCGTTGAAACTGCATATGTTGAAATCTAGTGTGTTAATGGTGTAAGAAGGAGCCTATGCTCCAGGAGTACGTCTTCCTTGCTCTTACAAGTAGGGTCAAGTGTAGGAACAATTTTTGGGAGTTGACCAGGGGTATGCAAAATGAAGTAAAATTGCTAATTTTGCTAAAGAGATGCCAGAGTGAGAAAGATTGTTTTCAACAAGTTCTAGAGCTACCTGAAGATGTCTTGATGCTTCCGTGCTAGTGTTGCACTACTCACATTGTTCAGCACATTGGCATAGCATAAGTAGCTGCTATAGCATAGCCATTGGTCTTGGTAGAAATTTGCATAGGAGCCAAAGAGCATTTGTCTAAGGCTTTGTCAGGAAAACAACTGTAACTTTTGTCCTTCATGCTAGGAACCCTTCAGACTTTTTGAATTCATGTTTGGAATACTTCTGTTGTTTTTGCATTGTTGCTACGCTATGCTACACTATGTAGCATAGCACAGCATAGTAGCCAATGTATCATGCTCTCTTGTTCAATCTGCCATTTTCTAGTAGGAAAATTTGCTCGAGGCCTGAGGGCTAAGTGGGGCAACTAGTTTTGGAGGCTGAAGTCTTGCTAAAGTGCAGTCTTCTTGTTGGAATCACATAGCAAGATGGGCCTTTCTGCTTTGCCTTTGCTACGTTGTGCTACGCTGCATAGTGTAGCACTTTGTGTTGGTTGAATCTTGACTTGTCTTGTAATCATTTTGTTAATTTGCATTTGGACGCTTGAGCGGTTATCTTTCAAGGCTTTCTACATTGCATAGCGTAGTGTAGTGTAGCAGACTTCTTCACTAGAAAACTTGTCGAACATGTTTCGTCATCCCAAAAACTTTTGACAACTCCTAGCATGGTCTCTTGGTAGACTGTCAGCCAGGTCAATTGTTCTATTGGGAAAGATGGAGAGTCCAGCGAGCCTATTAGCCCTGAAGATAGAAAACTTGTTAGACTAGAAAGTCTATCTCCAATGGCTGCACTTTCCTACTGAACAATCATGACACTGCACTTGTGGAAGTCCTTGCCAAAATTCCAAAACTCTGTTGAAGCATGAGGGTCTCGAAAGTTTATGATGTCTCACTGGTCCCTCTTTGTCAATGTCTGGAGGATCTGTTGATAGAAGGCACTCGCATCATCACAGCTCCTTGCCCTGGGAGCTATGTGTCCTCCACATAGTCCTTCATGGACTTCGTTAACGATTTTTTGTGCCTCTTCCCCACCAATGCAAGTTAGCAATATCCCATCAAAGGAGCATTTGCATAAGGTATTATCTCCTACAAGGACATATTACCATGCTTGCTTTCGGATTACATCCTTTTGGGTGGATGTCAAGCCATGTGGGGGTTCACCATGTTGAAGGTAGACTTTAATGTTAGCGTACCACTCTTGGGCATTGGTAGTGCTTATGGAGGCAACATGTACTACTTGAGTGATAGGATCTATGCATTCTGTTATTGAAGCAGGTAAAGTTGTAAAGAGGTGTGGTAGCATGTTTAATGCTAGCATGGCTAAGGCATCTGCTATAGTGTTCCCATTGCATGGCACATTTTGGATATCTGTCATTGTGAACTGTTTCAACAAATTTTTGGCCAAATCACAATAAGGCTATAATTTTGAAGCTTTATAGGCATAGATCTCAGTGATCTAGTTGATGACGAGTTGAGAATCTCCTCGAATTGCCAAATGTCGGATCTTTAATTGTTGGGTTGTTAAAAGGCCCCTAAGGATTCCTTCATACTCAACTACATTTTTTGTACAAAGGAAGGTAAAATGGTAAGCAAAAGGTTGAATGTCCTCCAAGGGGAATGTAATGATGGCAACAACACTACCACCCCACATGGTTGAGTTACCATCAACATGCAAAGTAGCCTCAAAGTGCAATGGCACAGGGTTGATGCTGTTAACATGTTCATTGGGGAATTCCAATTCTATGGTCACCTGATCATCGATTTGTGATGTCATGACCTGTATAGCTATCACTTGTCCCTTCATTGATGATTGAATTACATAGTGTAAATCAAATTCCGTTATTATAGCTTTCCATTAGATTATCCTGCTACTTTCATATAATGTTAACCTAGCTACGGAATAGGTAGTATCTCCACTTTTTAAGTGCAAAAACTAAGGTGAGACAATTCCTTTCTACTTTGTTGTATTTCACTTCGTAGGCTATCAGTGCATGGCTTAAGTAATAAACTAGGATTTCAGAGCCATCCTCTCTTTTCTGGCATAACAATGTTGCGATAGATGTGTCTGAGGTGGCAAGGTAGATGTAGAAAGGCTTATCCCTCTGTGGTAGATAAACAATTGGGAGGCGTAAAAGCTCTTTCTTCAAGTCATCGAAACCTTTTTGGCATTGTGTTGTCCATGTAAAGTTAACCCCCTTCTTTAGTAAGTGTTGCATGGGGTGTAACTTGTTGGTCAACTTTGCTATAAACCTTCTGATAAACTATATTCTACCTTGCAACCCGCATAATTCTTTAAGGTTGGTAGGGGGTGCTAGGTTAATGATGGACTTAACTTTGTCAGGGTCCACTCATATTCCAGCCTTCAATACTACAAAGCCTAGCATGCATCTAGTTTTAACTCCAAAAACACATTTCTTTGGATTGAGATGAAAGTCATGCCTATGAAAAAACTTGAGGACTACATCTAGATTGGTGGGATGATCAATAGTTATCTTAGACTTGACTACTATGTCATCCACGTAATCGTTTAGTCTCTCTAGGATGTAGTCTGTCATGGCTCATTGATAGCTTGCTTCAACATTTTTGAGACCAAAGGGAATCATAGTGTAACAAAAAGTTCCACAAGGGGTCATGAAAGTAGTTGTTAACTGATGCTCTAGAGTGATGCAAATTTGATTGTAACCTGAAAACCCATCCATAAAGGATAATAAAGCATGACCAGCGATAGTGTCAAGAAGTTGGTCAATACTTGGCAATGGGAAGTCATCCTTAATCATTTCTTTGTTCAGATCTCAAAAGTCTATACAGATTCGTATACCTCCTATTTTCTTAGAGACTACAATGATGTTTGATACCCACTCTAAGTAATCGACCACACGAATGAAGCCTGCTTGGTATAGCTTGGTGATTTCATCACGTATGGCTAGTGCAATTTCTAGTTTAATTTTTTGAGCCATTTGTTTGACTGGTTTGATATGCAGGACTAAGATAATGTTATGTTGTATTAGCTATGGGTCTATGCCTGACATGTCATTATAGGACCATGTGAACACTTTGACATTGTCTTGGAGGACTTTAGATACCTCCTTTTGCATTTGTTGATCTAGGAGGAAGCTAAGTTTTAGTATCCTTATTTCCCCCCTAGATGTCGTTACAAGTGCTTCGATGAGAGGGTCCTCGGTCACATCCCCAGCCTCTAAGTATAAGGCTTAGATCAAATGTTTGGGCCAATCTAGGGATGTTTCCAGGGATGCTACAGTGTTATCTATGGATGATTCCCAGTCTATTGACTCTAAGTTTAGATGTCTTGCAAGCTTTCCATGAGGACCTATCAAGGTTAAAAGTGAATGTAGATCCAAGTCAAGTGATACCTGTTTGTAGAAATAGCGCATAATAAACATTTCCAAAGCGACAATGAAACATGAAATAATTGTCAACTATTCAAACAAGTTTGCAAGTTACCAGTTTAAGGTCTTGGCGAACCGTGAATGGGTTTGAACATGCAAGGGACATTAACTTTGCCAGTTTAAGATCGTGGTGGACCATAACATTGCAAAATCTAGTTTAAAATACGAAATGGATGCTAAAGCTATGATTTTAAGGTCATGGAGAACCATACTCATGCTACAGTATACATCATAATGTAAATCGAGGTTGCTAGTTTAAGGTCTTAGTAGATCGTTAACAGGTGGAGTTCGAGAACTACGGTGACTAGTTTAAGGTCTTTGTGGACCATGGTGGGTAGGATTTGTAATGGTAGGTTGCTAATTCATGGTGGGATGAAATTTTTAGTTGGGCCCACTTGTTACGCTGCAAACAATGATGCTACACTATAAAGGGATTGTGACATAGTAGTGCTACGCTATACGAGGCATCCCACATTACTCAGGGTGCAAAATGACAAGTTCTTTTCACCGCGTCAACTATAAATAGAGTTTTACCCTTGGTAAACTTATCATTTTCATTGTTAGAGCATAGATCCCACATCTAGAGCATAGCGCAGTCATGCCAAGAGAAAGTGAAGCAGTGTAGTGTAGCACTTAACAGAATTTGCAAGTGAGACAATGGCACCTAAAGGTGAACACAAGCACCGAGGACTTGCTAACATGGACAAGGTGAAGGACACTCTAGGGTGCCTATCCCAGGCATGTGTTGAAGTTCAGGAGGAGGCTCTATCTACTCAGTAAGTCGCTACACTGCCCTTGTTTTCCAGATGATAGTAATCGTTATTGTGATGAAATCCACGTCTTTTTCCACTTTTTTGGTTACTATTTTTGCCACTATGCCACCGTTGTTGTTGGTTGGCCACAGTGACTATACAAACATTATGCTATAGATGCATGCAGTATCACCTTGACTGCCATTATCACAACTTCCTTTTCATGGGCGTTTTGATGATTCTAGACAACTTAGTGCAAGGTTAGCGTACCGTACCATCCTTAGGAGGGTTTGGCCATCTGTGAGATTTGATAACATGACACGTGTTTAACGTAGTGTAGTGCAAGTTATTTTTTATGGCAGAAGCATGGTTGAGATAGCTATAACACAGTAAATTATTTCTTGTCTAAATTTTGTAATGTTTTTATTACGCTATACCAGTGTGTCGTAAGGTCTTTAGGTTTGTCACATTGCTATGCTGTTGAATCTACAATACCACTACGTTGCTAGATTTATTTTTGTTAATTTTGCTATGTTACCATGCCTGTCATGGTAATATGTTGATTACATTGTTATGTCATTGCATGTCTGTCTGTTCTTGTTCCTTTGCTACGTTATGTGTCATGTGTTTACATCTAAGTGTTGTTACATTATGTGAGGCTTGATGACTATGCTACGCCACGAGTATCATATTGCTATGTCGCCTATGATTTTTATTCTATTTTTGTTCATTATTATTATTTTTATTAGAGAGAGATTTGCAATTGGGAGATCATGCTATGCTACATGCAAAAAATGTGTCATGTTATGCTATATGTAATCAAAGAGTTACACTATGCTATGTGTAGACTTCACTTGTACACAGTGATAACATTTGATGCTTCATTGTGCAGGGTCATGTTGAAGCCCATTCTGATTGTCCTGGAGATTGTGGGAGTCTTGTGCTGCCTTAGCGAACCGGTGGCCAATGTTCCTCCTCCCCATGCACGTGTGGGATAGCAGGAGATTTGGTTCCAGTAGGGTGCACAAGACTTCCTATAGTTCCTCCTCCACCATTTTAGTGTGATTGTTTGGTCACACTTATTAGCAAAGACAGTAGCCACAATCACTGAAACCTTGTTTCCCAGGGCAAACCGGGGCATTCTGAAATTTTTAACTGATGGGTCAATCAGGGGTGATCAGGCAAAAGGTTCCAACCAGCACCCAAAAGGCTTGAGACACTTAAGTTGGATCGGGAATATGCCTGAGTATAAGTGCTATCACTTACACAACACGTTATTCATTGTTTGTCACATGGGCACCTACTTTTAGAATTCACCTAGGACCATTTATTATGCCAACAGGTGAGTTCTATGAAAGTATTTTATCGCATTGTGTAATCCATGTTATGCTAGACATAGGTGTTAACAATGTATATATATATATATATTGTGTGTTGCCGGGTTTTTTATTGACAAGAGTGGTCTCCACGGTGATACAGATGCCTTGGCGTTAGCACAGATGGCCTTGCAGGAGTTTTCCTCTACTAGGAATGTGTGCACCAGCGTAATAGGCCAATTTGGGGATGAGTTCAAAACCTATCCGACTTGGTATTCCCAATTTTATGGAAAGTTTAAAGAAGTTGGTTGGTTGAATAGGGAGTGGGCATCCCTTAGGCCACTCACCATTGAAGACGTGTTGGTGGATCTCCCACCAGTTTCTATGCCATTTAAACCTGGTACGCTAAACTATGAATTCACTGTTACATGTTCAAGTGATGTTCATCATTTTTTTAACTTTTTTCTTTTATTTTGCAAACCATTTTAGTGGTGAGGAAATCCCAAGAGGTGACTGTGATCACCTTCAAGCGCAACTAAACCAACCTCTTTTTCAAGTACGGGGAGGTGGAGGAGACCCAGTGTTGGCTCTGCAATGGGGCCCCAACCATGCTTGTCCACAACCGTCAGGAGGCTGGGCTAATGGACTTATTTTTGGCCATCAACCTAAACATCCTACTTGCCAAAATGCTTTCCCTAGTTGACTCTTTCTCCAAAAAATTAGACCACTTCCACACATGTGTTCACAATGTGCGAGTGGTGTTTGTAATCAACAACCAATTATTTGTGGATCTTTTGGGTGTCCCTTCTAATGGTCTCCCCATAGCAGAAAAAACTAAGAAAGATGCAAATCATCAAGGGGACATTGAAGAGTGGCCAGGGGTGGAAAAGGACTGAAAGGGGATCTACATTGAGAAGGTCAGGCTATGGGTGGCTAACATAATTTATCCTATCTTCCATGCCCATGCCTTCCCAAAGATACTCTCCCAAGGAAAAATCCTTGGAATTGAGTAGGCTTGGATAATGAGGGATGTCATGAAAGAGGGGACTCATTACAATTGGGCCAAACACCTTTGCAAAGGCTTGCAGGCTAAAATTGCAAGCTCTGCAAGAAGCTTAAGTCCGCTTCAACATGCACCATGCCTTCTTTATAGCCTCCTATGGCATTTTGTGGAATTCTTGGTAGTTTGCGAGAATGGGGTCTAGGTACTACAAGATTGTAGCTATATTTCCATGCTATGGATTTTCCAAGTCTTCCATACCACCTGATCTCAAGACCCCTCAGAATCTATTGGGGATCGAGTGGCATGCAATGTTCATGCCCAGGACAGTGTGGGAGAGGCACCCCCCATTACCATTGGCAGTGTGACAAGGGGGAAATGCCTCATTGTAGAGACGGTGACAACTAAGTTGCAATGAAAGAGGTCTCTCCCAACTGAGGAACTTCCCTACACAAATGAGAAAAGAGGGAAGAAGCTGCAGCTCAAACTTCATAGAGTGCAGCCTCCGATTGGTAAGTGTATTTTTTTTGGACAACGTTCGCTACGCTGTGTTACGCTAGGTAGCATTGCATAGCATAGCATCTACTTCAAGTTGGTATAATTTTCTTACTATGACTATGCTTTTTTAGTAGAGGAAGAAGAGGTGGTGGCCCCTACAATAGGGTACTGGCGAAAATGAAGAGGCTTCGGCCATAGAAGAAAGGGCCCTAGCCAATGAAGAAGGGGCCCCTATTGCAGAAGAAAGGGTTTCTGCGAGTGAGGAAGAGGTCCCTACCGATGAAGAGGAGGCCCTTATCAATGAAGAAAGGGGCCCAGCCAATGAGGAAGAGGCCCCTACTAATGACCCTTTTGTGGAGAGTAGTTCAATACCGGAGGGGCACATGAGCATTGAGGATGCTGCTACGTTGTTGGGTCAGCTATAAGGAGAGGGGCTCCATTTTGATGCTGGTGATTTTGACCACATATTTGATAGTGTGCTGATGGAACCCCCCCCCCCCCATGCTATTATCCCTAAGGGTTTACTGGGTAGGAGCTTTACATTGTCATTTATGTTGTTCATCAGCTTTATCGTGGTTCCTCTCCCTTGTGGCTCACAAATTTCACTGTGCAGCTGATACCACTATTGATACCCTTGGCCCTTCCTCGATCCACCTATGACCATGGACTAAGACCCCTGACAAATTTACTTTCATGGAGGGGACTGTCGACGACATGATTGACCGTTTGAAGCTGATTGACCTGAAAGTCGGTAAGTTAAAATTGCTACGCTAGACTCTCAACATTGTTGTTGCTTCACTATGCCACTATGACTAATTGCTTTCTATGTATGGTTGGTAGACTCTCACCTTAAGTCAGACCCTAAGCAAGTGGTTAAGGTTAATGCCATGCTGAAATTTCCATCGGAGGTGATTGAAGTACCCTGTCACATATACGATGAAGCAAGCCAATGTGCGTTGTACTCGGCATGCTCCTTGTGGGAATGCAAGCATGTTAACGAAGACCTCTAGAAATGGGTATAGAGGCTTGAGAAGGAGAAGGCCAATCTGACCATCGAGGTGGGAGATCTCCAATCCAGGAACGAGTTCTTGTTGGTCCGAGATACTAATGATGGCAGTTGACGCACGGCCATCATCGACTGCGTGAGGTATTGGACAGCCGTGCGACGCAACAATGAGACCACTCGCAAAATAATAGAATAGCACATGCAAATGGACCTGCTAGCCCAGAAGAACCAAGAATGGAAGGACTACAGTGCAAAATTTTATGAGTGGTGGCAGGCACAAAAAAATTACAAACACATGTATAAACTAGAATGTGCCACCTACTGTAAAAAATATCGGGATGCCTCTATCAAGTTGCATACTTACAAGGTATTCCTTGACATCATTGGCACTTATGGGGCTTACAATAGGTTTATGAAATAGGTGATTTTTAGTGAATCTCCTAAAAGAGAAATGACCTTTCCCATGGGTGAGATCACCACTGCCACCTTTTCTCTAGGACCACTGAGATGGATAGCCATAGAAAAGGAGAAAGTTGCAATAAGCATTGATTTGGGAGATAGGAATTGGGCTGATATTATGGAGTAGGAGATCTTGCAACATCTTTTGGTCTAGAGAGAACATCATTGAGTTTTGTGCTCCAATCTCTACTATATTTTCTTATGGTCCTTGTTAGGATCTTTGTGATCTCCTTGTTAGTTACCTTTGGTTGACAATTGGCTTGAGGATGATAAGGTATTATTAATTTATGGTCGACCCCCAAGTAGTGCATAAGTTTTCAAAAGGTGGCATCTGTAAAGTGAGTTCCATTGTCAAAAATTAGTGCACATGGAAACCCAAATCTATTGACAACATTTTTTATATGAATTAAGCAATAGTGGATGATGTACAATTAGTGAAGACTTCTTCTTCTACCCATTTTGTGCAATAGTTGACTGCTACAATGATATATGTCTTTCCATTAAACATTGGTGAGATAGGACCCATGAAGTCAATGCCCCATATGTCAAAGGGCTCTAGTGGTTGAATCCACTGTTGAGGTTCCTCCATTCAAGTGGTCATCCCACCATCTCAGTGATAGTGCCTAGAAGATTGGAAAAATTGGTGGGCATCCTTGAAAATTGTAGGCCAATAGTATCCTACCATTAGGATTTTTATGGCCTTGCATCTCTCTACACAGTGGCCTCCATAGGGGCCTTCATGAGCATCCTAGAGAATACATAGTTGATATGCATCAGGGACACACCAATGAACCAAGGCATCAGTAGACACCTTGTACAAGTGTCCATTGATTTCCATGAAGTATTTGGCCCAATGAAGAAATAGTTGCTTCTTTCTAAAGTCAAGATGTTTTGGAATCTCCTGAGTGAGAAGATAGGTGAGGATACGATTGTACCATTTTGTTTCAGTGGGAACTTGATCATTGATTATTCTTATAAAGAGGAGTTTATCTAGAAACTGATTAGAGAGTGGTCTCTTCTCCCTTTTTTTATTCCATCTTAATCAAGAAAGATGGTTAGTGATCATGTTCTCAGTTTTTTTCCAATCTACCATCATAAGATCTAATTCTTGTAAGATCATGAGCCACTGTATGATACGGGGACTCACCATTGGCTTGTTCATTAAGAAACAAATGGCACTATGGTCTGTTTGCACAAATACCTTATTACCAAGCACATAGTGCCTAAACATTTTAAGAGCATACACCACTACCATTAATTCATTTTCAATTTTGGTGTATTTTAACTATGCATCCACAATGCTTTGGTGCATACAATGGATGTAATATGGATGTTTCTTATCATCCAACTACATAATCACTACTCCCAAGGCATAATTAGACACATCCATCATTATGTCAAATGGTCTAGACCATCTTGTGCCTATAGAATTGAAGTTTCTATGAGTTTTTTCTTTAATTTTTGAAATGCATCTTCACACTCCTTGGTCTAGATAAATGAAGCAATCTTTCTTTGTAAGCTTGACCAATTTCTTTGCAACTTTAGAAAAATTCTCTATAAAATGCTGGTAGTAGCCAATGTATCCAAGGAATGATCTAACATCTTTAACTATCTCTGGTTAGCATGTGGTTCCTTGGATGATCCTTATCTTTTCAAGGTCTACCTCAATTACTACTTGTGAGATTCTATGCCCTAATACAATGCCTTCTTGTACCATGAGATGACTCTTTTGCTAGTTGAGCTATAGATTGAAATCCAGACATCTTTTTAGTACTTGCTTAAGGTGGTCCAAGGCTTACTCAAATGTAGCTTCATAGGTGGAGAAGTCATCCATGAAAACTTCCACACCACTACCAATCTATTGCCAAAAAATGCTAAGGACCAAACATTGAAATGTTGGAGGAGCATTGCACAAATCAAATGGTATCTTACAATATGCAAACATCCTCTAGAGACTCATGAATTTTTTCTTGGCCTAATATTTTAGTGTAATTTGGATTTGGTTATAGCCACTATAGCCATCCAAGAAGCTATAATAGAAATTCCTAGAGATGGTGTCTAACACTTGATCCATAAACGGTAATGAAAAATGAGCTTTGAATGTTGCCATGTTCAATAGCCTAAAGTCAATACAGACCTATCACTTACCATCATTCTTTGGCATAATTATGAGTAGGATAACCCTCTTACTATCTACAATGGGATAGATATACCTTTCCTTGAGGAGTTGTTCTATTTTCTCTTTGATGACCTACTTTAATTTGGGGTTTAGCCACCACCGCAACTACCTTCTTGGTGGCTAGATCAATGTAAATGTAATGCTAGAATATTCATGGATCAATTCCAATTAGCTCAAGATATGAGCAAGAAAAGGCTATTGGTCATTTGTTGACTACCTATAACAACTTTTCTTTTTATTTCGGAGAAAGTTTGGCATTGATTATGACTAGCTTTTCATTGTTTAAAAATGCATACTCTAGGCTAGCTAATAGAGTTTTGAACTCTAGGGGCTTCTACTTGAAGTTGTCAAGGATTTCCAACTCCCCCAATAGGTATCATCATCTTCATCATCAGAGAGTTGGTGATGAACTTGCTCAAGTTCATTCATGTCTTCAACATAAGCATATGTCAAGCTCTTAGTTGATTTCATGCATAATGTGCTACTATTAGAAATAGTTGTTGGCCACTAGGTGCCATCCTATTTCTTGGCTACTATGTATAGGCACCTTTGGATATTTGTTTCTTATGCACCCTAATTGCATACTTTGATAAATGTACTTTTGCTAGATCATATTTTTTGCACGCAATTGCATCCATTATTGCTATATGTGATGCATAGAACATGCTTTTTCTCTAACCTTTCAAATTTATTCTCCTTAGAAATTTCTAAGAAGAAGTCCCTTATACCCATTTGCACATCGACCATGCTTAACCATGCCCTTCCCATAATGATGGGGGAGTCACCTTTGCAATTTTCAACTTTGATCACTAGAAAATTAATTAGATAGAACCACCCACAAACTTTGGTCACAATATCCACCACTAGTACAAAAGGGATAATGATTGACTAATTGGCCAATTCTAAATAGATGTTACTCTTCTTGAGAGATGGCATGTTCTAGGCCTTATACATGTCATGGGAGATGAGAAAAACTCTAGAACCAAAATCAAGAAAAGCCTTGCATGGCTCATGTCCAATGATCTACAAAGAAATGAGAGAACTCCTTGGGTTAGATCTTTTCATGGAAATGTTGCCAGCCTTGATCCAATCAAAAATAGCATGAGTTAGCATCATAGTGAAGATCAAAAGTGACGTTTGGTTTGAAGGACACTTGAATGTATTTGATGAAAAGGATGAGGTTGCTAGAGATGTAGGGCAAGTAGTCATATTAGGTTGTGAGGGTTTTGGAGGATTTTTGGGTTGGAAAGATGGTATTTTCCTAGAATGATTGTCGAAAATACAAAGCTGGAAGGACAATTGTAAATTCACAGCCCTCGTAGCATTTCATTGTTGCAACTGTGGGGGAATTTCTCCCTACTTGAATGGAGAATGATATAACTAGGTAGATGGCAAAGGGATGTGTGCAAACAAATGCAAAGGATAGTATGGGTATGGGTGCTCCCCTCGAGTAAATGGTAAATAAGTTTGATGGTACTCCAGAGGGTAAGAGTGATGCTAGAATGAGGCATGGCTAGTAGAACTTTGTGGAGAAACAGGTTGTTGAACATAGTACCCATATGAATTTGATTGCCTATGAAGGTACTATTGCCTTGGCAGTGGCATTCCCCATTATTGTGGTTGGTACCACTATTGGTATTGCTTATATGGTTGTGGTGAAGTTCCACTTGGATAATAAGCTTGTTGGTGTTGGTGGAAAGGCCTTAGATTTTTTGCTAATCATTTTCAATGTTCTACAAGGCATAGGCATCATGGAGAGCTTGTAAATCTGTCTATGGATCAGATTTGTATCCCACCTCAAATCTTGAAATATTGTTTATATCTAGGCACTTGATCTAAGTATCCTTTACATGCCTGGTTGGAATCTTTACTGCCTCTACAATGTTAAGCATGCTTCCAGTTGCCAATAGAGGATCATAATCATCATTATTTCATTATCTCTGATGATGTTCTCTATTACCTTAACATTCTTGGCAAGTTCTATGGTCATTGTTGTCTCTTTGATCACCTTCATTAAGATTATTTCTACAATGGCTTCTATGAGAACCAACAGATGAAGAAGAATGTTCAGAATTGGATGAAATGAAAGGTGGACCACCACCAGCATTGCGATGTCCACCACCACCTCTTCACTCATCAAAACCATCATCCTTAGATCCCTTGCCATCATGATGTTTACCCAAGTCCCTACCTTGACTGTCACTTTTTCCTAAACTTGGTTTTTGAATAGTGGATATTAGGTTCAGGGCCACACCCTCATCACCAATAATAGGGGGTGGAGAATCTTCATGTTGGAAACCCTTAGGGGAAGGATCCACATGGTCATGTTGGTTTAGCAAGAATAAGGGGTTAGTGAAGTGTTGCCCCTTTGTAAACTTGTGGTGCTTCTCCTAGTGTCGATCTCTCTTGCATTGTGTTTCAATGAGATGGTAGTCTTAAGTGTCATACCCATTCACAATGTATTCCTTATGAAGATCTGGAATGTCCAACCTCTTAAGAGTTTGAAAGAGCATCCATGACGTAGATCAATGCGGAGGCAATACAATGTTTCCCTCCATGTAACACCATTGAAACTACTCATCCTAATGTAGGATAAAGGTGAAGTCTAGTACATACTCATCAAGATGAGTATATATGACTTTATAGTCGTGTGTGACTAATAGTTTAACATCATCAAGCTTGTGAGAAGAAGAAGACATTCTACCAAGCAATTAAAATTATCAGTCTACTTCTATAATTATATGTCATGTGAAAGTAATGTTGACCTTGAGTTTGTCCAATGAGATTAATAATGTTCACTAAACCTAGAGAGTACATGGTTCAAGAAACAAAGTTCCTAGTAATGGCACCAATGATGAGTAGCAAAGTACCCCTATGCCCAACCATACAAATCACAAAGCGTTCATGCATGATCTGGTCAAATTACATGGACTCTATAGTTTCTAGTGCACTAGTCTTCTAGGCCATGAACCTTTCCCTAAGGTTGTTCATTGTCTTTCCAATTACACTTGTGAAGTACAAAGGTATGGTTAAGTGTAATTGAGGCATATGATTATTATCATTTTATGTTTTATATTCTTTGGTTCTTGAAGAGAGAGATAAAGTAATTTAATGGCTAATTTGATCCAACTAACTAATTGATCTCTAACTAGTCCTAACATAAGCATCTAGTCCTAGTTCCCATACATGTCCTAAACCCATGTATCCACTATTGGGTTACTAACCACTACGCTATGAGGTGCACTAAGCAATAACACTGCTAGGATTACCAAGAAGATGCATGTTATGCTCCAAGCGGTTGTACTTATGTTATTAATCTATCTATATATCTCACTTAATTACCTCATTAGCTTAATTACTAGAAAGCATTGAATAAATAATTGAAAATATTAAATATATAAATGAAACATTTAAACTATCTAGAATGCGACAAGGTTTATCAAGAAGTTTATCTTTATTATTGCACATACTATCATGCTCAGGTACAAAAATTCTTGAATAAAGATCCATACACTTAATGACTCATGCTACTAGCACTCGAGAAAATATTATAACTCTCAAATGGAAAAACTACAAGAGCTCCACTACACTATGACTAACTTATGCCATAAATGTGGCTAGTGAGTGCATATTTATAAGAAAAAATGGACGATGCGTCGACAGGGCCTTGTCAATGTAGCCATCCGTAACTCATCAAATAGCATATCCTTTGATTTGACTATAGAGAAAGTATACTAGCTTTACTTAAGGCTTTGCTTATTAGGTTCCATTTGATGACTTAAAGCATAGATTGGTGACTAATCCGGTGTTAGTATCTTCTATACCAGGACACCCATATGATGTTAGTATTGATGCTTCTAAAGATGGATTTGGTTGTGTCTTAATGCAGGATGGATAGGTTGTGGCTTATGCATCTTGTTAGTTGAAGCCACATGAAGACATATATCCCATACATGATCTAGAGATGGATGCTAGGATATTCACATTGAAGCTTGGATGGCATTATCTATATGAGGAGCATGGTATTATTTGGATTGACCATTAGAGCCTCTAATATCTTATGAGTTAGTTGTAGTTAAACTCGGAAAAATGTAAATGGATGGAGTTTCTTACTAATTTTGATTCCAATATTAGATATAAGTCTTGTAAGACTAATGAAGTAGCTGATGAATTAAGTATGATGGCTAATAAACTTAATAGATTAACTATTTAATTAGAATTATAAAAGAAAATTCAAAAGCAACAATGACATGATTTATGATGTCAAGAGTTGAGGCAACAAATCATTTCTAATGCATCATTCTCTATGAATAAACATGGTCTATTATAGAGGAATGGTTGAGTATGTGCTTTAGAATTTCTACAATTTCAATTAATGGATGAGGCTCATATAAGTAGATACAAAATGTATCTAGGTAGTCAGAAGATATACCAGGATTATGTATTGGTGTCTTGGTATGAAGAGGAATGTAGGGAAATATGTCTTTTGATATTTGATTTTCTAACAAGTGAAGATAGAGCATCAAATGTCCAAAGGATATTAGCATTTCCATGATATTCCCCAGTGATAATAAGATTTCATTAGTATGGATTTCATTGTTGATCTTTTGTGGGCTCATAGTAGTTGTAATGCTATGTAGAGATAGTATTGTTACATGAAGTACCATGATGAATTATTAGTGATAGAAATGCAAGATTCATATCATTTTTGGTAGGCATTTCAAAAGGTAATGGATATGAGGTTGAATATGAGTTTAGCGTATCATCCATAGATAAATGGATGTAGATGCACTCTTGATTGGATAATTAGAATAGATTCTATAAGGTATTCTAATTACTTCATGCATGTTTGGAATTACTTTAATGCATTTGTCAAGGATGGTTTTTCTTCATAAACTCTATCAAGTAATCTTTGTGGGTACCCTATCATATGCTTTTTCTAATTAAAGAAAGATCATATGTATAAATTTTATCTATGTTTTCTTATTTTCACTATTAATTATAGTATGAAGAAAATAGCCTCAATGATAGATTTCTATGGTATAAATTCAAGTTGGTTTTCTAATATCGTTAACTCAATTAGAGGTATTTCTCTAACTCACTTCCAAATCTTCATAACATACCTTATAAGTTAGTGATGGGACGCAATATCGCATCCCACGTGATATCGCGTACACGATATCGCATCTTTCCCTGCAATATCGCATACGCAATATCGCAATGCATCACCAAATCTATAAATAAGAGGCGACTCTCCCTTATTTCTCAGTTTAGGGCTAAACCATAGCTAAAATCTGGTAGTTTTACCTTTCCAGAGATAGAATAATTTCCATGTGCCCACAGTAGGAGCTCCAAAGTGAATAGATATTTATTCGTACAAATGTTGTACCTAAACACAAGTTTGTGTACAGAAATAAATACAAACTTCTTGGATAAACCTTGCAGTGCATGGAATAGGATAAATAGGATTTTAATTATTATTATTTATTGTTCATGTTTAAATTCTTTATTAGTTCATGAAATCTCTCTCAACCCTTCTCCCATAGTTAAGTGCATTCAGTACGATCGCTTCGAGCACGTGCATTACGCTTGGTGATCTCAGTAACGAATAGTGTTTGGTAATCAAGGTTGCATTGGTTCAGGGTGTGAACGGTAAGTGGGAACGGACACTGATGCTAGGTTAATTAAGGTTTAGCTACTTAGTTAAAGTTAGTTAATTAGTCTCTTCACCCTTCACCTCATTAGCATAGGAGATAAAATAGAAAACATATAAAAATCACATACCTCAGACTTACTTAACCATACAACCGTGAAAAATACAAGTCTGGGAAGAAAATGAACGATTAATCTTAAGTGTTCCATAAGGCGTGTAGGCACTTAGTCTGCGAAATTCGATCGGATTGTGTGTGTAACACTCATATTCATATGGTTGAGTGTAGGGGTACCTCTCCACTCATCATTGGCATCGTTGCCGAGGACTAAGTTGTTTGTGCACTAAGGAGAACATAAGAAATCATCCACATCATTGAGAAGCTTAAAAGAACCGTTAGGGTTAATCATAAGAAAAATTAAAACAACAGTTAATCAGCACACCGAATAAGACACAATGTCTTCTTCTTCTCATAAAAGCACTTCACCACCTAGGGATCACACTAGAGATAGTCGACGGCACCAAACACATAACCAAAAATCACTAGTTCCTCAAAAGTATCAGGTGGTATATACTCATCATGATGAGTATATACCTAATTTTACCTTTATCCTCCATCAAGATGAACAACTATGTTGGAGAGACTTGCAAGGTAACATAGTGTTACCTCCAGATCAGGCAGTCCCTAACATGCTTCTTCATGCTCTTGCATAGATAGGCATGACGAAATTATACACTGAATACATTGTGGAAGATTATGACATAAGGGATTACCATCTCATGGTAGCGCAATGTCTAAAGGACTCCCAGCAGGAGAGCCACCATACATTGTGGAAGGGAAAAGGGGTCATGCACGTCCTAAGTGAAATTGGAGATCGTGAACCAATTATAACAGGTTCTCCATCAAATGGTGTTCCCCCTCCTAACAAAAGTGAGGAGGTGGGGTATTAAAACGTACGCTCCAAGATACACAATCTTGGTTCAATTCCCATGAACACCAAGTGTTCACTGAGGGAACAAAAACAAATGATAAGGGCAAGCATTCTAATCGTCATCATGATTGGGACAGGGATCACCGAAGAGAAGGTAGGAGACATCACCATGGCGATGGCTCTCCTTCTTCTTCCCATTCATCACATCATTCACCCTCTTCTTCCACATTAGGATGCAATCACGAAGAATACAAAGGTGAGGATAAGGGTAAGCAAAATGAGAGACCTCGACAAGAGAGTCGAGAGCGAGGACAAGGGCATTCTAGAGAATCTAGGCATGAAAAAAGGAAAAGTAGGGAACCACGTAGGCATCATGGACGTCATGAGAGAGATGATCATGAAGAAACCCTACTTGCAACCTGAAGTATGTTAGATATTACGGAGGCAGTTAGAATACCTACAAGGCACCAAAAAGATATCCGAATCAAGAAACTGGACATAAATAATACCCCATGATTTGAGAGGGGATATAATGCTGATCCGCAGAACCACTTACAAGCATTCTACGATGCCTTCACCTTGCAAAATATTGAGAACAAGTGGTAGAAGTTAAAGTTGTTTCCTAGGACACTCTTGAAGGAAGCAAAAAGCTAGGACCAGTCCTTAGAGCCAGAAACCATTAGGAGGTGGAGTACAATGCTAGAATTGTTCAACAATAAATACCAAACATACTCTAGAGTGTCCAACTTGCATAAGAAAATCCAAGGATGGAAGTAAGGTAATCAAAAACCCTTGGATGCTGCCATGGGCCGGTATTATGCATTGCTACATCGTTGCCTGGGTCATGGTTATGCACAATGGGATCAACTCTACCACCTCGTAGATGGGCCAAGACATGAAACTAGGAGAACCCTTGGGACATATGCCCAAGGGAGATTATCTAAACTTAGATCCCATGAAATTCATCAATTTTTGGAGCAAGTAGCTAAAGAAGAAGGGGATCTATGGAAAACAGAAAGTGTAGAAGAATATAACCACGATCCTTTCCTTCGAAAGAGGGGAGTAAGATTCTGTGATGAAGAGGATGAGTGACCACTCAAAGAGTTGGTGAATAGAAAAACCTTGCTACTTCAAAAGCTAACAGAAGAAGTGTCAGCTAAGGTAGATGAAATATGGAGCTCCTTAGATAGTAAAATTGAAACTATCTTGAAAATCATAGAGGAGTCTAAGGAGGAACAAAGTAGTGACCATGGTAAGAAAAAGCAGAGAGATTCAAGCCATGCACGTGACAAGGGTAAGGGAAAAATAACTATCACTGATGAGGTTGTGGATTCTGATATAGAAAATGATGGTGGATGTGAGATCTGCCAATATGACCATCCTAAGGGATGTTACCCAATAATCTCACATCTACAATAGTCTAGGGTGTATGCACTCAACCCAAGACTTAATAGATGGCAGGCACCCCGAAGGTTACCTTATCCCCAAGGTAACCCAAGGTAGTTCCACTAACCTTTAACGTATTATCCAAGTGGAACTCCACCACAACCTAGCGGCTAGCACCAGAAGTGGCAACACCCACAGTCATGGGGGATGCCACCACCTAGACAACAATACCCTTACCAGCAACCAGACCTGTATGACTACTACGTGTAGCAGCCAGTTTCTCCAAGTGACTCTATGGGTCACGCAACCCCACAACATCACTACCAAGTTCAGGAATATTTTAGGACTTCGTCTCCTATAGGAGACACACCATATATACACCATCCTCCAAATCCATCCACCTCTCTTACATCGGTAGTTCCACTACCACCCACTCCAACAATGGAAGGGGAACTCCCCACTCAACCGCAGCAACGTAATGCTACAAGAGCTGTAAACCTTCAACCCACTACTAGTTCTGACAATTACAAGAAGAGAAGACCTTTCTTCAGAACAAAAAGCCCAAACAAGCTCTCACAACCACAAGTGGTTGAGTCTATGTACGCTCCTCTAACAATTAAGGCTTCGGAGCTCCCTTCAAACCAACAATAGAGCTCAACGCACATGGTTATGTTAACACATATTATTACCAATTGGATGAAGGTAGGTCACCTTCCCAAGAAACTCTCTGACCCTGGAAGTTCCTTAATCTACCTCCAAGTCATTGGAATGAACCTCATAAGGCTCTTCTTGACTCAGGTTCTAGAGTCAACTTAATCTCACAAGAAATGTATAAATCTTGGAACCTACCTCCACTTAAGAAGAGCAATATTCAACTAGAGCTGGTTGACCAGTCCATCACCATTCCCTTGGGATTGGTGGAGGACATCATTACCACTATGTATGGTTGGTCATACCCAGCTGATTTCCTGGTGATAGAAGTCAACAGCAACAAAGGAAACTTTCCAATTATAATGGGAAGGCCATGACTAAGTACAATAGATGCATGCCTAGGAATCCGTGATCTTTCCTTGGAAATATCTAAGGTAAAAATTTATGGAAAGATCGAGAAGAAGAAAGTTCCATGCATCACATATAGTGACTTAGAGGGTGATGACATGGAGGAATGCTCAGCATCTCCTGCATGCAACTGGTGTGCACAAGAAAATCAGATACAAAGGTGCTTGTATGTAGCAACCACACAACAAGAGAACACCCAATGTTTAACAATTAATCAAGAGAGCAGACCACCAACATGCATGGAACGAACTGGGGGAACAACTCATGCCCACAATGAAGGCATAGATACATTGGAGTATGAGTGTCACCAACTTCCACCCCTTAACCTGAAAACATCAATCAGGAGAAGTTGGACACTTCTAAAAATTCAAATAGGCACTCATTATTTTGGATCTCTCCCTTTCAATTAAGTCATGGGGGAGATGACCACCTATGCTAATCATTTGATGGTATGAACTATTTTTCTATTGGTTTCTAATGTTTAGTTTTTACCTTTAAGTTATGATGTTGATACTAAGGTATGGTTCTTTTGATATAGCAGAAAATGAGTCCACTGGATGTAGTTTTTTTGAGGTCAGAGTTGGAATGGGATCTACTAAGTCACATTAACCATGCAATACACAAGGGGCTATACACCACCTTGTTCTTGGAATTCCATTCCATTCTCTTCTCTCCATTCTCCACCTCATTGTCAGTTGTATCATTAGTGTATATTTTGGTTGAGGCATTATTTTCCTTTTGGTAAATTCTTATGGTTAAGACTTTAACTCTTATTCCAAATGACATTCCTAGAGCCTACGGACTCTTCCAATGTGGGTTTTTCAGGGCATTAAGGGCATGAGCCTACTTTGGGGAGGACCCACTGGCATTCCTATTTGGTACACAAGTTAAATTCTTTCCCTTAACATTTTTGCAATCCACTCTATTTTGTTTATTTCCATTTTGACATCCATTTCATCGATGTTATAGTTGTCTCTTTTTCTCCATCTTTCTTGTTTTTCTTCTTTCTCCATTCTATCGCTACCGGAGGTTTGCTCTTAGTCATGGGAATCTTGACCCAATTTTTTTGATTTTTTCTTAACCCCCACACCTTTGGTAGTCACTAAATCTCTAGATCCATATCAACCATACCATAGCCTAGCCAATGGACCTTTTGCCAAAGCAAGGTATTGAACTGCATTATGATTCATTTACCCTTGCTAATATAAAGACTGTGTTGTGTGTGCAAATGGCAATCATACAACAATGGATTGGATCTGGAGGGAACACATGGAATGGATCGGTGCTAAAGCCACTATGCATGGAACGAGATGGATGGTGAGCTTACGGATAGACAACAAAAGGTGCAACCTTGGCGTTGGTAGCAACAAACTTGTTCTCTCTTCTCTCTTCTCTCTCAGCTACCAAATAAGGCCTAATGTCAAATGTATAAGGTGTTCACTCTTGTTGTCATGAACACCAATTTTTTCATGTTCTGTAATGATGATCGATTCACATGTCATCCCATTCACCATTAGTTCCATTCAAGTCAGTAATCCCATACCTTCCCAATATTTTGTACAGAACTCAAGGATGAGTTTTTATTCAGTCATGGGGGTATGATGTGATGTGATATCGCATGGGCCATGATATCACGTATGTGATATCACGTCTGCCATGATATCACATCCCCCATGATATTGCATATGTGATATCGCATCTTCCCCTGCGATATCGCATATGCAATATCGCAGTGTGCTGCCAAATCTTTACATAAGAGGTCACTCTCCCTTGTTTCTTAGTTTAGGCCTAAATGGTAGCAAAAATCTAGCAGTTTTTCCTCTCCAGAGATAGAATAATTTCCATGTGCCTGCAGTAGGAGCTCCAAAGTGAACAGATCTTTATTCGAGCAAATATTGTACCTGAACACAAGTTTGTGTACGAAAATAAAGACAAAATTCTTGGATAAACCTTGTAGTGCATGGAATAGGCTAAATAGTATTTTAATTATTGTTATTTATTGTTCATGTTTAAATGCTTTATTAGTTCATGAAATCTCTCTCAACCCTTCTCTTATAGTTAAGCGCATTTAGTACGATCACTTCGAGCACGTGCGTTACGCTTGGTGATCCCAGTAACGAATAGTGTTTGGTAATCAAGGTTGCATTGTTTCAGGGTGTGAAAGGTAAGTGGGAACGGATGCTGATGCTAGGTTAATTAAAGCTTAGTTAGTTAGTTAAAGTTAATTAATTAATCTCTTCACCCTTCACCTCATTAGCATAGGAGATAAAACAAAAAAGATATAAAAATCACATACCTCATACTTACTTAACCATACAACCATGACAAATACAAGTCTAGGAAGACAACGAACAATTAACCTTAAGTGTTCCATAAGGCATGTAGGCACTTAGTCTACAAAATTCGACCAGATCGCACATGTAACGCTCATATTCGTATGGTTGAGTGTAGGGGTACCTCGCCACTCATTAGTTAGATTTCTTTATAGTTTACATTAGTTTGCATATCTTCTTTGTTATTATAAGTGAATTATTCAAACATGTTTATGATGAATTCCAATATTCCATTCTTTGTATAAAATGCTATGCACTACAATTTGGATATGACATGTGTGTAAATTGACTAAACCTTGGCATTCTCAATGGAATTGTCTAGGATGTTCCTTAACCTACATTAAATGCATTGTGGCAACACATATTTGATAACCATCATGAAGATGATTTTTAACCATGCTTATGTATCCCTAGGGCCCACCCATGCTAGCTAGTAGGCCCAAGCCATGCATGTGGTGGAAAAATGCATTTAATGTAGGTTAAATCATAAAGACAATTCTATAAAAGAAGTTAGTTTTTGTATGTTCCAAGATTATACAATAGTGGCCCGCCATTAACTTTAAAGAAACCTAGGTGTTTCTTTTTAAAAATATGTGTATTTATCAATTATCATTGTTATTCTCTCTTGAATTAAGATAAGGATACATACACCTTAACACACATTTATCATAGCTAGGTGACCATACATGGTTTAGCTTTGATTAGCATTTATTGTAGGTAAGTTACACATGGTGAACATGCATATATCATCATGCAGGGTACAACAATTGTGAAACATTCTAATTATATTTTCATAACAATAATTGTTTGTAAATAAAAAGACTTAAGCCTCAACTTTTTGCTTATTATTCCAAGTGCATACCACTATTCTAGTTTCTTTAATGAAATTAAAATTATTTTTTATTTAACTTAAATAAGTGTTCCTAATGCTATTCCTAAGTACCAGCAACACATGTTTAAATAAACTAAAAATGGATTTTAATCTCAGCAAAGAAAGAAAGTAGAATATTAGTATAAAGGTTCAACTATTCTTCTCTATTAATTTTAACTATGGTTATGAAAACAATGTAATACATTTGGGACTTTTTCCCCCAAGTTTGCAACATGTATGCATGACCACTAAGCACGGTCACATACTTGAAACATGAAATGATTCAAGGCAATACCATGGTGGTAGAAGGATTTTCATGCATAAGATGAAGTGAAGGATAGGATTGGAAGTTAAACTAGTCATTGCAACTCACAGTGTCACCATGGCTGACACCCTACATGTTGTAGAAACTTTCATAGTAGCCAATTGGCCAACTTGACTGATTCTTGCTGGGTGCACATAGTGAATTCTTGCTTATTTCATAGTATTCCATAGTGATGTTTCTATAGCAAAATCACCTTAGTGCATTAGTTATCATTCTTATTGGTTATCTAAAGTAGAATCTACTTCAAGTCTTCCTATAATATCGATATTGTGCAATTTATTTCTTATGATAATAGTTAGCATTCATCTAAGCATTTTCATTTCTACTACACTGATTTATTGTTCATGTCTTTTTTGTACTACTAGCACCATTAAGATAGTAGGGCCAATTTTTGTTCTCTCAAACTTTCCTTTTAGTTTTATTTGTCTTTCCAAATAAATAGACATGCGATATTAATATACTCGTACTATTGGATATTTTCTTCATTAGTAAAATGTCATTCAAAGTTGTAGTTAAAACTATTAGATATGAACAGCATAATATGTTACTTCTATTAATAGAAACTTTAGCAACAAAGTTTCATGCATCATATATCGTATCATCTCAGTTATAGTTTTGTTCTTTCTTTTTATACCACTATTTGGCTGTAAATTCCTATTTTATTCATATTTACAAAATAATATTTAAATTCAATTAAACTATATTTATTTCCATTATTATATCACATCACTTTTAATTTGTAACTTTTTTTATGTTGAATTCTTGTATTAAAGTGATTAAATATTTCAAAGAGTTGGGAATTTTGTGTTAATCCATTAAGCCACAAATATTTTCAATACTTTTGGTGAGAATGATCTACAAAAATTAGAGGATTAATTTCATAAATATATTTTTGTTAATAATTTAATATGTATATGTCCTAGGGTTAAGTGCCACATTCATCTCATCTTCATTAGTGATCACATACATCTTTTCAATACAATGATTAATGAATTTAAAAATTCCATTATAAGGTACACCATAGGATGAAATATCATTATCATGATGTATTATGTAATATAAATGTTCATGATAATTTATATTAATCTTAGTATTTAATACGTCTTTAAAAAGCTGATATATCACAATTACTGTCATAAGAAATCCTACACCATAACAAACATTTTTTTAGTTTTGGCTAAAAAACTATCATATCCCCACATTTAGTTTTCTTATTAATCATCTATCCTTAGTTCTTACAAAATGAAGATTTATCATATTTTTAAATTTACTAATAAAGATAAGTCACCCATTAAATAACATGAGACATCATAATCAATATACATAAAACTATAAGATCTTTTATTAGTCACATTGAGGACATTAAAAGTAACCTCAAGATGTTTAACTTGATATTCCCTCATTAAAACATTAGCAAATTTGGGCTTTGATTTATTTTATTTCTTATTACATGGCTTAATTATCCTCTTAGTCTTGTTTTTAGCATATTTATTTTCTTGATGTTTTGTCATCACTTTTTCTTTTGGATTATTAGAATTATCAAAACAATGGTCTATGTCATAACTACTTTCTTTTTTACAAAAATAATAATACCTTGATAGTTTCTTTCTTTTATAATAATTGGTTTTCTTAATCACCATTGCTTGTGAAGTGGGCTTTACCATTACTCATAGCATAGACATTTATCTAGTGGAACAAATCATATGATAATGAAGAAGTTTGATAAGATAAAATTTGCAAAGCAAAAGCTTTTTAGACGAGTGATGCAATAGCTTCACCTTCATTTAATCTCAAGGAATTTAATTAATTTTGAATGGACACAATTCTAGATTAATTTTAACATGAAATTGTAATCAAATTAAAAAATAATAATAAGTTCTCTTTCCACATCTAAAATAAAAAACATCTTAAAATTCATCTAAAAAGTTGACCACCATCAAAACATGAGTGATGCTACTTGTTAATGGTCATTTCTTTCTGAGAATAATGGATTCCTTTTAAATACCTATAGAGATTAAATGGCTTTAAGATAATATTATTTGAATGTATAACATGAATACAATCTCTTTAAGCTTTAGAGAAATCCAACTAGCTCTTGAAAGTTCTACAAAAAAGCTGATCACCACGTGATTATGAGTGGTAATTGTTTTAATTAGTCAATTTATGATGATATCACAACATAATCATGATTCATGGTAAAAGCCATAAGGTACACCAAAAGTAGTGGCAAGGCTGTGATGGCCTAAAATATCAAAAAATTATTAGAAATAGAACCTTCATAATATCTATGTAGACCACAAATCATGATGTAGTTATGGTTTGCTAAACCATGGGTCATGGTGAAGTTGTGGAGGCACAAAAAACATGAAAAGACCTACCTCTTGATTGTTCGTGTATGGACCATGGATGGTGGTAGGGGAACCTCATCTACATCTTGCAAATATTTTAGTTTAAGCCATTTAACACTTGAATTTTTAGAGCTAGTATGCATGTCTTGAATTTTCCCATGATTGTGTAGAACTCTTTTTGCAAGGAATGCTTAGGAGCCACTATTGTTCCTGAATATCACCCACTATAAGCCTTGATACCCTATGAAGTTTCTCTCAAATTAAGCAAATGAAATCTATGGAATAGAAGAGAAACACACCAACACCAACTCAACTCAACTAAAAAGGGAACATATACAATGATAAGTGAAACCAAGTTGAGGAGCCTATGTAAATGTGACATGAAACATTGCAAAAAAACCTATGATAACATCTAATAGTAAGAAATAAATGGTTAATATAGTTATTTATTAATATAGATTTTGATTAATAAAACCAAAAATAAAACTTTATTTATATCCACTAAGACCCTCCATATCTATTCGACCAATTTTAGACTTCTATTTATGGAAGTTTTTAAAAAATAACTTAGTGTAGCCTATTGGAATGGAACCTATGACCTATGTTTTCTAGGCCAATTCTCTTACCACTAAATTAACACCCCATTAACATTATCATCATTACTTTGTAATGATGATAATGTCAATGGATACAAAATAAAGAAATAATACATGGTGAAATAGAAACATGAACTGAAAAGTTTGCTTATTTTCTTAATAGAAATTAACACTACTCTTATATTTTAATGTCACTTTTGAGGATAGTCATCTAATAGTCCTTCAAGATAGACAGAAGAGAGGAAGTGAGAGTGTTACAAAGATGTCGTTCCTTGCCCAGTATTCAAGAGGGGCTAAAAAGGAAGGTATAAGACCAATACATTCTCAAGTAAAAAATATAGGGGTCATCTAGTTGGATTGTAATAAAAAGCAATGATTGATTTGTTTCGTATTTCTTCATAGGCTAGAAATAAAAAAACAAAAAGAATGGTCTTGAAAACTATTAAAATTGGGAAGGCTCATTGGTCAATTTTGGAGGAAGAACATTATTTCTTTCCAAATAGGGTATTAATGTGATACAATAACTCTAATACCATTGCCTTCAACCTTATTTGTTGATGTGTCAAATTACTTGTCACCTACAAGACTATGTTCATTCTATCATTTTCTTCCATGCATACCTACATATGGGCCCATAGCACAACCCCTACCTCCATAGGGACACTCTTGTCTAGTGGGTTACATCTAAATTGTTGTGGAAGTAAGGATTGTATTACTAGCTCCCATGTTTGTTTGCTAAAAAAATATTATTTTTTGAATTAGATTTAATTTTTTCCAAAGAAAATGAGAAATCTTTGATCATTTTTTTGGCAAATGAAAAAAAAACTTTAGAAACCTTTTATTATTGTACCATAGGTTGCATTCTGACTTTTCATATGATGTTTAAAATCATAGTCAATTTATTGGGTTGGAATTAACTTTTAAAAATTAAAAATACAATAAATTATGTTAATAATTAAAATGCAATAAGTAATAATTAGTTTTAAATTATAAAGGGTTCTTTTAAAAAATGAATAAATAAAATTTATCTTTATTCTTAATTTTAAAATTTATTAGTAAAAATTAATTTGATGACCTATCTTTATTAGTTTAATCTTAACACAATGAGAATTATTGATGAGGAAAATTGACTTATAAGCATAAATAAATTAGTTTAAGCAGTAAGGAAGAACATTAAGGAGGAACCCACAAACATTGAGGGGGACCACCAGCATGCATATTCTTCATTAGGACTAGAATTTATGCTTTATGCATAGAGCATCATTGGCTTAGTGAGTACACTTGTGTGAATGGAATAAATGAATTACTATGTTCATAGCATAAGAAACATTCACACAAGCCACACCACGGGATAGTCCAACCAATCCCAGTCGATATGTTGGAGGATTTAATAGGTAGAGTGGCCAAGGACTTATGGTCTGCACCAAATGCCAATTTTCAAACAATCAAAATGTTGCACTAAGATATGAAAATGTGTTAAAAAAATGCAACATTGCATATCTGTCAAAAGTAGAATTCTCGACAAGAGCAAAACCAACTGATATGGCCCTTCTGTTTTGTTCAACACAACAAGACTGGTGAAACTTCATAGAAAAAAAACATCAAGCTATGGTTGATTGTGTGACACAACTGTTCTACATATAAATATTCACATAACCCACACCATTTCTCACAAAACACAGCAACAACAACCACAAACATCATGGAAACTGCAATGGTAGTAGTAGTTGCGGTAGCGGTGTAACTTTTGTCAATTTATAGGGTAAGGTAAATTATGGTAGTTTATGTGTTGGTTTCTCAAGCCCTAAGATATGGATTGGAGCTCTAGGTTTAGCCACTTTAAATAGAGGGTAAAAGTCTTTGCTCATCCATAGATCTTCTTAGCAATCAGCTTTAGTAAGATGAGCATTGAACCCATAAATCATGATTCTTTAATTAATAATAAAGAATTATCCTTTAAATAGTCAATGATAACCACCAGTTCATCTTGCATACTGAACTGAGTTGATTGGTAGACTCAATTTCAATGTTTGATTAAAATATAAAATATAATAAATATTAAAATATAATAAAAAATAGTTAAAAAAAATAAATCTATTAATAATTTTGGACATTATGCATAGATTATTTTTTTTAGAGTCCTATAACAAATTTCTTTGCCTAATTTTTCATTTGCTATTGTTGATTTAAGTTCTACTTTTGTAGGGTTAGAACTTGCCTTAAAGTATCTTTAAAAACATTCATTATCTTGCAAAAGATAAATGTGAAGACTTAGAATTATCTGGAAAACTTATTAAACCTAAAGCTTTGTGAGTATAATAAAATATCGATGGAGACACAATCAAGTCACTCATATAGATATAAAAATTATAAATATAATGATAGTTTTTGTAATACAGTTTACTTAGCTAGGTTTTTGGTAGTTGATTATCTTAAAATTAAAATTACATATGATCATAATTTTGGTTTGGAGGAAGTATGCTTCTTTAATTTGTTAATGGTAACTAAGTACTATATTTTAATTAAGCCATCATGCCATGATGTTATCATAGGCTAGTGGACACCATCCATGGATGACACGAAGAATGTGGAAAGAGTCTAGTGGCTCAACAAGAGGGGCACATCGGTTTCTATAAGAGGTACTGTAACATTCTTGGTGTCAACTATAGTAACAATCTTGACTACAACTCACAGCACCAATTCTAAATGCTATTACTCATGGCCATGTATTTTTTTCATATTTCCTAACTATTTCATCCTTTGTATATTTCCTATATTTTTTCTACTAAATATAAGGGTGGATGAAGGAAAATCTACCTTAATTCTCTCCAGATGTTTATTTCATACCATATTATATTTTTTATTCTTGTCTATGTTATAATTTTTCCCATATCTACACCTACCAAAATAAACTACCTTATCCCCTTTTAATTGTGGATTCTATGATAATATATAAGGAGCTCAAAGGGAGCTTTCAATGTACCACATTTTTTCCAAAGCATAAGCTTGAGAATCATCTCCTTTGCTTTGTAAATTCTCATTGAGCTTCAATCTTCTAAAGTTGTGCTGCTAATGGTCCAAGAGCTAATTTTTTGCTAGGATGTTTTACCAGAAGGTTTTCCCTAGGGTAACTCTATGTCTTTTTTATTTTTTGCAATTTCTTTTAAATTTAATATAATATTACTACAAGTGACTAGGAATAGCAATTGGTATTGGAGCCAAGTTGCATGCACCACTATTATTTTGTCAAGAAATTGCAAGGAGAGACAATGACCAACTCTTTGTCCAAACTTGAAATTAAAAATTTTAATGGGTACAACTATGAATTATGGAAGATTAAGATGGAGGCTCTCCTTGTTGAAAAGGAACAGCATAGTGTAATTTCGAGAGTAAAGTGAAATAATATGTCCGATGAAGAGTGGAAAAAGTTGAACCTAAAGGTGATAAGTACAATTCATTTATGTCTTTTAGATTCAATATTGCTTAATGTCTCCAATGTTTCTTTTACTAAAGATTTATAGGATAAATTACAAACTTTGTATCAAACAAAGTCCTTAACCAATAAGCTATTGTTGAAGAAATTATTGTATGATTGTAAAATGGTTGAAGGTACTACCATTATAGAGCACTTGAATGTATTTAATACACTAGTCCATTAGTTGCAATCTATGCATGTGAAAATGGATGAGGCAGATGAATGCATTACACTTCTCAGCATACTTCTAGATTCATAAGATTCATAAGAGACATTTGTGATGGTTGTAAGTAATACATCTACCAACTTTATTTTTGATAATATTGTTGATCAATTGTTATCTGAGGATGCAAGAACAAAAAATTCTACTCCTCAAAATGATGTATTATTTATCAAAAATGATGCAAAGACAAAGTTTGCTAAGAGGCCTCAATTTAAGAATAAACCTCAAAAATTTGTAAAGAAGCCACCTAAATGTTGGAATTGTGATAAAGTTGGTCATGTAAAGAAATATTGTAAAGCTCCTTTGAAAAAGGGCAAAGAGAGTAATATACCAAAAAGTGATCAAGCTCCTCTTTCTCAAGAGGAAGATTTGTATGTTGTCTCATCTTCTGATAATGTTGATACATATCATGGTATGTGGACTTAGGTGCATCTCATAACTACACTTCACATATTGATTGTTTCAATGATTATACATCATCTGATCAATTTGAAAAGATAAAGATTCAATTTTAAAATGAAGCAGTTAAATCAATTCCCAATGTACATCATGTTCCAACACTTACTAAAAATCTTTTGTCTATAAGTGAATTGGATGATTCAGGACTAACTATTATCTTTGGAAGTAGAAAATGTTCAATACTGCATGGTTCATCTCTTTTGTCTTTTGGAATCAAAATAGAATAAGGCATTCAAAGGCAAAAGACTATTCCATGGACTCCTAAAAAAAATGTAGTAGAGCACTTCAATTGAACATTAATCAAATGTGCCAGATGTATGCTTAGTGAATCTAATCTTGACAAGAATTTTTGGGATGAAGTAGTAATAACTGCATTTTATCTTATCAATAGATCTCCTTCATCAACTCTTAATGGAAAAATTTCAAAGGAAGTTTATAGTGGTAGGTTCATTAATTTAAACTATTTGAAGATTTTTGGTTATGAAGCCTATGTAATGTTTCAAAATCTAATAGGTCAAAATTAGACTCTAAGTTTGTCAAATGTATTTTTCATGGATATGGACATGGTGTCAAAGCTTATCAGTTGTATAACCCACAAACCAAGAGGGTTGTTTATAGTTGAGATGTTATTTTAGAGAAAAATGTGGATCTATGAAGGAGAAATCTTGTAATACTAAAACTACTTCAAATGATGTAACTCCTATGTATGTGCCTATTGAAATTAATCATGAAATTTCTAAGGGTCATCCTCCCTCAATTAGGGATAACACCCCTAGCAAACAAGATGGTGATAGCATGGTAAACGAGGAACAACATGAAGATGGATAAAATACATTTAGTAAAGATGAGCTATTAAGACAATCAACACATATAAGAAAATTACCCTCACATTCAGAAGAATATGTCCTATTTACTAAAAATAATGAGCCATCAACATATGATGAGGCATGTTCATCTATGCAAACAACAAAGTGGAAATAGGCAATGGATGTTGAAATGTTATCAATTCACAGAAATAAAACTTGTGAATTAACTGAGCTTCCATTAGAGAGAAAACCCATTGGAAATAAATGGATGTACAAAGTAAAATTTTGAAATCAATATAGAGCACAACTTGTAGCTATAGGATTTTCTCAAAAAAAGGGGATTGATTATGATGAAATCTTCCCTACAATAGTAAAATTAACATCCATAAGATCATTGTTAGCTATCATAGCTATCTATGATCTTGAACTTGAATAAATGAATGTGAAAATAGCATTCCTCAATGGTGATCTAAAGGAAGAAATATATATGTTTCAACTTGAAGGATATGAAATTAAAGGAAAAGATCATATGATGTGTTGATTATTAAAATCACTATATGGGCTCAAACAAGTACCAAGGATGTGGAACATAATGGAACAATGTTGATATGTGGATGTGACTGTGTGTAACATATACCAATTTCATTGTTTTAAAATCTACATACCCTTCCTCTTAAAAAAGAATAATAACATAGTGGTGAATCAATTAAAAAATGGATCGAAGGATCATGGATGCATTGATTGATTTATGGCTACATGACTAAATTCATGTTGCAATTTTCTCATAAGACATAGTTTCTCCCACTCTTACTCGGATTATTCATACTCTAAAACTCTATTTTCTTGTTCATGATCATTATTTTTTCTTAAGGATTTTTTTCAACTTCATCAAGGTTTTGAGCTTTTACCACTAAAATTACAACTCCATCTACATTTACCTTATTGCATTATTAGCAATTAGCTTTTGCTTTGGCAAACAAATTCTTAAAACATGCTTCATCTAGAGGTAACACTGATTGGTTGCTTATCTTATTTCTATATATATTTTTATGAGAACACAAGATGGATGGGCATTTTTGCTAACTATTTGATGATGCACATGTAAGAAATTAGATTAGGGTTCATAGCCTATTGTTACATTTCATGATTTCATCTATATTTTAAGTTGTTTCCTTTTGTTTCATTTTTTGGCTTACTTCTAAGTCAAACTAGAGATTCCAAACAACCACATTTCACTTAACTATCACTACTAAAGGTTTTCAATATTTATATGTTTCTTTACTTTACTAGTTTAAATAATTGCAATGTATATACTATGTTGGGTGTTTTGATCCATTGACCACATAATCTCTACATTATGGAAATTTATCTGATATCTAAAGAATATTAATAGGATAAGCATGATCCCCACATCATGGAAGTTTATGTCAAACTTAAAGAGTATTGGGTGTATTTTTTTATCATGGAAATAAGAAGTATATATAGTCTTCAAAAGACCATCATGTGAAGCATATGAAGTTCCATACACTAGGCACCCTAAATACATTCAGACCTATGTGATGCTACATAAATTTTTCTTTTGATTAGAAACAAAAAATGATACCTCCACATACATAAAAAATTATCCAACATGTCAAAGAGTAAAAGCCAAACAAAGCAAACCCAGTAGACTACTACAAGAAGTCTCAACATGGAAATGGGAAGATGTTACTAAGAACTTCATCATAGGATTACCATTAACTAAAATGAGAATGAATAAATCTTAGTAGTTGTTGCTCAGTTATCAAAAATGACTCAATCCATACCCTTAAAGTCTACCAACATAGCAAATGAAGTAGCCCAAAAGTTTGTACAAGAAGTTCTCCAATTACGTAGATTTCTCAAGTTAATCACATGAAATCGAGATTCAAATTTCATTTCTAAATTTTGACAAAACTCTTCAATGAACTTGGTACATAAATAAAATTTAGCATTGTGTACCATCCTGAAATGGATGGGTCAGATTGAATGAGTTAACCGAATATTGGAAGACATTTTAAGGAGTTATGTTGAGAGTAGATTCAAGACTTGGAAAATTATTTATAGTTGGTAGAATTTTCCTAGAATAAAAATTATCAAGGATCAATTCAAAGGATCCCATTTAAAGTTATGTGTAGTCTAAACTATTGAACACCATTAACTTGGGTTAACCCTATGTTAAGAGTGCAACGGAAAGAGGAAGAGTTAAAGATTATGGAAAATATTATTATGAAGGTAAAGAAAAACATGCGAGAAACCCAAGACAAATAGAAGGAATACACTAACCAACATCACCTTAAGAAGGAGTTTCAAATTGGTGACCAAGTGTTGTTGAGGGTTAAGCCAACAAGAAGATCCCTTACGTTAGAAAAATATACCAAATTGGTCCCTCACTTCTATAGAGCCTTGCAAATTTTAGAATGAATTGGAAAAGTAGTGATGAGTGACTAGGTATCCCAATACTCTACCATACAAGTCATAAGTACACATGCATGACCGGATCGTAATCCATGGATGGGTAACATAAGTATGTTAGAAGTTGATAATTAATTCGTGATTGTTGTTTTCTCACTTCAAGTTAGTGAAGTGTAAGTGTATGATTTAACTCTAATTTAGGAATATGATATATTAATGTTGTGGACTCCATATACTCCTAGGTAAAAACATAATGAAAGTGAGTGTAAAATCTAAACTAGGCAATATAAGAATTATAAATCTATTCTATCCTATGGAAATGAGCAGTGTTCTTGGCTTGCTATACACATCTTGAGCTCATGTAACCATTACTGGGTTACCAAGTGTTATGCTATTGGAAAAACCAAGCAATAACACTACTAGATTCAAAACCACACTATGGGCATTCACTCTATCACCAAGTGTAAACTATGAAAACAAATTATAACAGTCTCATTAAGGGGTGGAATGAAAGTTTTTTGTTTGATGCAGCCAAGTGTTGGTATTTATAGGGAGAACCAGGACCCTCTACATTACATCAATGATGTCGTATGCAAGGTTGTGATATCATAGATGTGAGATCATGGCCTACTTCAAAAAGGTTTATAAAGTAGTATACCAATTAAATCACTTGACAAACCTAAAAATCCATCATGTCTTCCATGTCAATTTGTTAAAGAAGTTCCAAAAAAATAACATGCCCTACATACTAGACTAGGAAAAACTACCCCTAAGGTCCAATGCAACTTTCAAAGTTAAACCTATATTCATCAAAGATTAAAGAATGAAAAAATTTCAAATTAAATCCATTACCAAAGTGCATGTTCAATGGTCAAACTATAATCAAGAAACATGAAAAACAAGGAGTTTATCCTAAATTATTATCCTCATCTTTTTGAACATAATGATAATTAATAAATTTAATTAGTAACTTGGATAAATATTAGGAACTAATATAAATATTTTTATATATGTGATAAAAATGTTGCAATCAAGAATAAGGAACAAATATAGAATAAGACTACGAAGCAGTTGGGAGGATAGGCTAGATTCTTAAGGGGGGGGTGGGTAGATTGTAATGTCCTATTCCTAATTATAGAGTGGAGTTATAATATATGTTAAATAATGTAATTAACCTTTGAATGAATGGATGCCTCATTAATAGAAGTTGTAATCATCGATAGTACACTTTGGAGATTTGACATGCGGCATTTATGGCTAAGAATTCAAAGTCTTCTTAACATCGAGTTGTAGACCCAATAAAGGCTAGTAAGAAGAGCTAGGTGAAGAAGGATAAGAAATGATTAATCATCCCTTTGGTCTTATGCCCTCATCATGGTGGTAGTGAGGGATTTCCTTTATTGGTCCTAAGTGTTACAAGAAAATAGCCTCAAGGGCTCTTGTAAACATTGTTCCCATCATTAACATTATTAATAAAGTTTTTTTCTTCTTTTTTTTCATTAATTTGTAGTCTCATTATTTTACTTAAAGTACATTATTTGAGTTATTAGTGATGAAATATTAGTTATCAATGATGTCTAAGAATGAGATGCTACAATTTTATTGGAACAAGACTAAGATGATGATGATAAAGTTAAATTGTTCACTAATCTTTCATTCTATACATGGGTGAACTCTTTTGTCTTATACAAAAGTAATGAAGAAGAATCTTTTGAATGGTTGATGTTATGATGTGTAGTCCTTTTGTTATAGCTACTTATTATTTGCAATCAACTTGATGGCACTTTGATTATGACAATAGATAGAGATCCACATTGAAATTAGTAATAAGATTAATTATAGTTATATATTTTGATTCTATAGAAGATAAAGAAACACTTTTTTGTTTGTTGATCATCATANTAATAAAGTTTTTTTCTTCTTTTTTTTCATTAATTTGTAGTCTCATTATTTTACTTAAAGTACATTATTTGAGTTATTAGTGATGAAATATTAGTTATCAATGATGTCTAAGAATGAGATGCTACAATTTTATTGGAACAAGACTAAGATGATGATGATAAAGTTAAATTGTTCACTAATCTTTCATTCTATACATGGGTGAACTCTTTTTTCTTATACAAAAGTAATGAAGAAGAATCTTTTGAATGGTTGATGTTATGATGTGTAGTCCTTTTGTTATAGCTACTTATTATTTGCAATCAACTTGATGGCACTTTGATTATGACAATAGATAGAGATCCACATTGAAATTAGTAATAAGATTAATTATAGTTATATATTTTGATTCTATAGAAGATAAAGAAACACTTTTTTGTTTGTTGATCATCATAAAATCACATTATAAGAGTGTTAGATAAGAAACCTAGTTGTTGAATACTATGAAACTATATAGTCACCATAGTATGCATCTTTGTAGCTTACAATATTAATAATTGAAAAATAATAATTGTAGCTATTAGTTTTTCCATGACCAAAGTTAATAATATTTTCATCGATTTGTATTAAATTGTGACAACGAGATGCTAGAATATGAGATACATGGTCTTGTATTGGTTAGATAAATTTATCAACCAATTAATCTCTTATACACCATGGGATCTAGTATAGGTATAGAATCATCAACACTTAGTACACTAGTTAGATCCAATGGTATAAAATGTGGTTTCTAATCTAGCATATAATTTTCTTCTAATAAGTTCAAAACATATATTTTTTTTATGTTATACGTATCTAATTTGGTAATTGATGAATTTCAAAACCAAGAAAGTAATTGAGTGGGCCTAGGCTAGACATTTTGAAAAAAAATATTCAATTGATTTTTATCTTTGGTCAAATGAGCATTATCTTGAATAATAACAATATCATCAACATAAAATTATATTATTACAATCATCCATGAGTACTTATATAATACAATAGTTGTAACCTACACTTTAATCTTTTGAATGCACAAACTCATTAAACTCTTTGTACCATTCATGGAAAGCTTGGTTTAACTCATACATAGACCTTTTTAATCTATAGAATTGACCTAAAAATAAATTATTCACAAAGCCTTTATGTTAATACATAAAAATTTCTTCATGCAGATCTCCATTAGGAAATCTAGATTTAAAACTAAGCCAAAAAATTTTCAACTATGTGAAGAAACTTTAAATTATATACATCATAGAGTTTTCTATTTTACAATGAGAGCAAGCATATCTTTATAAATTGTGTCCTTTCATTGAAAAAACCATAAGCTACCATATGTGCTTTATATTTATGTGCTAGGCTATCATCTCAAAATGCCTCCTTACTTGTTAAAATCTTCATTTGTAGTGTAAGTTGAACAAGGTCTCAAGTTTTTTTCTAAATTAGTATATTATACTCTACTTTCATTGCATTATAATAATATTCATTTTGCAAGGCTTCTTGCACACTCATTACTTCTCTTACTTCTATTATCCTATCTAAATCATTTAATTTAGAATGATTTATAATGGTATCTTATTCATATCTTCTAACTTTGTAATCACATTGTGATCATTTTAATGGTAGCTTATTCATGTCTTCTAACTTTGTCAGTCTTAAATCTTTTAATAAATTTTTAAACCACAAAGGATGTTAATTTATGGTGGAAGAATTAGTGGGGTCATTTTCCATATTCATGGAAACTTCATCATCATCATTTTCATCTATCAAGATTACACAATGTTATGGGCCATTTACAAAGAGTTCAACATAGATTTCTTTGGAAATTGATAGAGTCATAGTGTGATGGGTATTTTGAAACATTATATCAAATATAACATTATGATATTTAATAACTATATGTTTCTTAATACCATTTACGAAGAGTTCAACATAGATTTCTTTGGAAATTGATAGAGTCATAGTCTGATGGGTATTTTGAAAAATTATATCAAATATAACATTATGATATTTAATAACTCTATGTTTCTTAATATTCAAACCTTTGTAGGCTTTGCAATTCATTGAGTAACTAAGTATTAATTTCATTGTAGCTTTAGGATCGAACTTGTTAGGGTGTGTTTGTGGGCTATGAATATAACATGTCTTTCCAAATGAATCATGATATTCATCTTAGCCTTATTTCAATAAAATGGGGTTGGCTACATTACTTCTTTTTGTCATTTGCTGAAGAGCTAGATTTTTCTTTATTTGCAACTTCTTCAAATCATTTGCAGTTGTGTTTTTTAATAATTTTTGATTCTAGTGTTATTTTTTATGGCTTTCCTAGAACAATGATGTAGTAACATTTTTTTTATAAACTCACTGTCTAATATTCTTTGTACATGCCCAAACTACCTAAGCCACCATTCTTATTACTTATCTAAAATAGAAGCCACTCCAAATCTCCCTTTAATACTTTTGTTATGGAGTTTATCTTTTTTGATAACAATTGACATTGATCTAAGCATTCTTATTTTTACTACATTGATTTGTTGTTGATGTCTGTATTGTACTACCTAACATTCAACACCATATAAGATATTAGGCTTGATTATTATATTATCAAAATATTCTTTGATTTTTACTGGTCATTAAAAATAAATAGAGATGCGATATCAATATATTCTTATTGTTAAACCATTTCCTTTTTAGCAAAGTGTCATTCAAAGCTCTAGTTAAAACTCTATTAATATTATGAATTGCATAATATGCAACTTCTATTTAAAGAAACTTTATTACCTGAGTTTCATGCATCATACATTGTATCATCTTAGTTATGGTTTTGTTCTTTTTTTATAACACCATTTGTTTATGAAGTATAAGATATTGTAAATTCTTGTTTTATTTTACATTTACAAAATAGGATTTGAATTTAGTTAAACTATATTTATTTCCACCATTACATCTCATCACTTTTAACTTGTAGTTATTTTTATTTCCATTCTTTTCTGAACATGAACAAATATTTCATACATTTGTAATTTTTACATTAATCTCTAAAGCCATTTCATTTGTTTGAAATCATCAACAAGGATGACAAAATATTTTTCTTTTCTTACTACTTCTACTAAGAATGGTTTACAAACATTAGAGGTATCCAATTCTATCAATGGAGTATTATTAACTTCCTAGCATTTATGAAAAGGTAAATAGTGCATTTTTCCAATCTTAAAACCTTCGCAATTAATTTCAAGATATGCATCAAATTTAAGAACTTCATTTTCATTAATAATTTAATATATAGATGCCCTAGGGTAAGGTGTCACTTTCTTCTCACCTTGAGTAGTAGTCACATGCATCTTTTCAACACCGTGATTAATCAATTTAAAAATTCCATTATAAGATACACTATAGGCTAAAATATCATTACAATGATGTGCTATGTAATATGAATGTTTATGATAATTTTTATTAATCTTGATAGTTAATCTATTATTAAAAGGTTGATATATGAAAATTAATTTTTTTAAAAAAAAATTCATCATAAAGAACATTTTTTGGGTTTAGACGAAAAACCGTCATTTCCCAGCATTTAGTACTCTTTATTAATCATCTATCCTTATTCTTAAAAAATGAGAATTTATCACATTTTTAACATTTACTAACAAAGACAAGTCAATAGTAAAATAACATGAGACATCATTATCAATATACCAAAAGCTATCAAATATTTTATTAGTTAAATTGAGGGCATTAAAAGCAACCTTAGGAAGATCAACTTGATTTTCCTTCATTGAAACATTAACAAACTCCAACATTGAGTTATTTTAGTTTTTATTACATTGCATATGTATCCTCTTGGCCTTGTTCTTAGCATATTTATTTTATCAATGTTTTTTCATCACATTTTCTTTTGGATTATTAGTATTAAAATAATAGTATGTGTTATAACTACTCTCTTTCTTATAAATATGGCAATACCTTGATGGTTGGTTTTTTTTTCTAATAATTGATTTCCTTAATCACCATTGCTTATGAAAAGGCCTTCACCATTTCTTGTAGCATAGACATTTATCCAGTGGAATAAATCATATGATAATTGAAGAGCTTTGAGAAGATAAATTTTGAAATGCAAAAACTTTTTAGACAAGTAATGCAATAAGTTTACCTTTATTTAATCTCAAAGAATTTAATTGATTTTGAATAAAAATAAATTTTTATTCATTTTTAACATCAAATTTTTATCAAACTAAACAATAATAATAAGATCTCTTTTCACTTTTTGGAACAAAAAACATCTTAAAATTCATCTAAAAAGTTGACCACCATCAAACCATGAGTGGTGATGCTTATTAGTGGTCATTTCTTGGTGAGAATAAAAGATTCCATTTAAACACCTATAGAGATTAAATGGCTTCAATATCATAATATTTGAATGTATAATTTGAATAAGATCTCTTTAAGCATTCAAGGACTACAACTAGCTTTTCAAAATTCTACAAAAAAGCTAATCACCACCTATTCATGAATGGTTATTGTTATAAATGATCAAATTTTTATGATACCACAACTTAATAATGAGTCACAATCAAAGTCATAAGGTAGACCACAAGTTGTGGTAAGGTCGTGATAGCCTAAAAACATAAAAAATTATAAGAAACAAAGCTTTCATAATCTCTATGTAGACCATGAATCATTGTGTGGTTATAATCTACTAATCCATGATTCATGGTTAGGTTTTGGTGGCATGAAAAACATGAAAAGCCTACTTCCTGATCATGTCTATATGGACCATGGATGGTGGTGGAGGAACCCCATCTACATATTCCAAACATTCTAGTTTAAGCCATTTAATACTTGACATTTTTGGAAGTGGTACACATGTCCTTGCTTTCTTCATAGCTATGTAGAACTCTTTTTGCTAGGAATGCTTAGAAGCCACTACTATCCATGGAAGTCATCCACTATAAGTTTTGATACCATGTGAAGTTTCTCCCAAATCAAGAAAATGAAAACTATGGAATAGAAATGGGACATGCGAGCACCAACTAAACTCAACTAAAAAAGGAACATATATAATGATGATTGAAACCAAGTTGAAGAGCCTATATAAATATGACATGAAACGTTGCAACAAAATCTATGATGACATGTAATAGTAAGAAACTAAATAGTTAAGACAATTATTTGTTAATATAGAGTTGGATTAATGAAATCAAAAATGAAATTTTATTTATATCCATTAAGACTCTCTAAATCTATTAGACTAATTTTACAGTTCTTTATATATTAGAGCAAACCATTGGAATGGAACTTATGACCTAGGTTTTCTAAGCCAAGGCTCTCACCACTAAACTAACACCTTAGTTGTTCACACTATAAAATGATTAAATTGCAATTATTATAATGTCAATTGATACAAAATAAAGAAATACTACATGGAAAAATAGAAACATGACTGCACTAGTTTGCTTATTTTCCTAATAGAAACTAACATCACTCTTATATTTTAATCACTTTTGAAGATGGTCAAGAAAGTATCATCTAATAAAGAGAGAGAGAGAGAGAGGAGAGGAGAGGAGAGAAGTGAGAGTGTTATAGAGATGTAGTTCCTTGTCCAACAATTAAGAGGGGATAAAAAGAAAGGTGTAACACCAAGACATTCTCAAGTAAAAAATATCAAGAAATATTGTGCTTATATAGTTGGATTGTAATCAAAAGTAATGTTACTTAGTTATATATTTTTTCATAGGCTAAAAACAAACAAACAAAAGGAATGGTCTTGGAAATTGTTACAATTAGGAAAAGGAATGGTCTTGGAAATTGTTACAATTAGGAAGGTTGGTTGATCAATTTTGGTGAAAGAACATTATTTCTTTTCAAATGGGGCATTAATGTGATGTGTCAACTCTAACACGGTTGCCTTCAACCTCAATTACCAATGTGTTGAATGACTCACTTGCAACACCATGTTCACTCTATCATTCTCTTCCATGTATACCTACATGGGGGCTCATAGCACAACCGCTACCTACCTAATAGGGTAAATGTGAGCCATTAGACAAGAGTGTTCCACCAAAGACTACTTTACTTTTACCGCACTTCTCAAAGGAGATAGGAGGTGAACACACAACCTCCCAACACAAAATAAAAAATAAAAATAAAAAGATTGAAATCCTACCCTTGTTTATGAGTGTTGTAATAGTAAACTTTGTGGTGGAACACTCTTATCTGCTGAGTCCCTTCTACCTTGCTATAAAAGTAATTGTACTACCAACCACCCACTCCAACCAATGCCCAATTGATAGGTTCCACGAGGCAATATTCGAACCAAGGCCCGATTGATACGGTGCAGGAATTGACACGAAGCGTAACCAAGACTTATGGTTCGTACCAAGTGCCATTTTTCAAACAATCAAAGGTTGCAATGACCAACGAAAATGCGTAACCTAAATGCAACATCGCATATCCGTTCAAAGTGGATTTCTCCGTAAGAGCGCACCCAACCGATGTGGCCCTTGTATTCTGTTCAACACGACGAAACTTCCATAAAAACACAGCAAGCCATTCTTGACTCGGCGTGGCCCTTCTGTTCTGTTCGAGGCAACATTCAATGAGATGCTGAAGCACCCTGATGATTCCGCCTACAACCCGGGCTTCTACACTTACTCGACATTCACAAACGCCGTCAGTGCCTTCCCGAACTTCGCCAACACTGGTGACACCGACACCAGAAAGCGCAAGCTCGCTGCCTTCTTCGCTCAGACATCGCAGGAGACCACCAGCGGTTGGGCAACAACGCCCGACGGACCCTACGCCTGGGGCTACTGCTTCGTCCTCGAAAACGGCAGCAATGCCGGTGACTACTGCATGCAGACCGACCAGTGGGGCTGCGCTCAAGGCAAGAAGTCAATATTTCCTCAAAACCTCTTCTGTAATCTAAACAATTGCTTATATCTTACGGCTATTTTTGTCAATTTACTGGCTGAATTACGGTAGCTTTTTGGAATAATTAATTGAATTAGTCAATGATGATGACAATGTGAGTGCTACTCAAATGGTGAGACCTTGTTACTTGAGACCTTGTTTAACTCATGTACTTAAATAGGGGTTAAGGGATAAATAAAAGGCAAAGGCTTTCCTAATCTATAAAGCCTCCTAGGACTTGGCCGTAGCAGAATGAGCATTGAGCATTGAGCCTATGAATTATGATTTTTTAGTTAATGATAATCAATGATTCCTTAATTAGTATTGATGATTTATTGGTAAGCTTATTAAACTTAAAGTTGTGTGGTATAATGAAATATTGGTCTAGACACAATAAAGTCATATAATCATAGTTTTTGTAACACACTTTACATGGTTACTTTTGCTGGTAGTTGATTACCCTAAAATTGAAATAACATATACTCATAATTTTAGGGTATTGGAATCTGAAATGCACCTGTAGCTTTCTCTTTATTACTCAATATTAAGTTATTTATAAATTGTAAAATTCTAATTTAAACATATGTCTTTGGTTATAACGGTAGTTTTAGTAACAGTTTACTTGGTGAGCCTTCTTATTAGTTGATTAGCGTTAAAATACATAGTACATACATATGATCATAGTTTTGGTTTACGGGCAAGAAGTACTTCGGGCAGGGACCTATTCAGCTCTCCTACAACTACGAACCTGCCGGCAAAGCCCTTGGCTTCGATAGCATCAATGGCATCCGGACATTGTGGGACGTGACCTGCCGGAAAAGCCCTTGGCTTCAATGGCATCAATGATCCGGACATTGTGGGACATGACGCCATTGTGCTTCAATGGCATCAATGATCCGGACATTGTGGGACATGACGCCATTGTGCTTCAATGGCATCAATGATCCGGACATGACGCCATTGTGCTTCAATGGCATCAATGATCCGGACATTGTGGGACATGACGCCATTGTGCCAAAGCCATCATATCATGATGTGATGGCCCATCGGCTAATGATGCGGCAGTTGGACGACAGCCAAGATTTGGGGTTACCACCAATATTATTAATGGCGGTGTGCAATGTGGAAACGGCACAGTCGATCGCCAAAAAGGGTGCATTGGTTTCTATAACAGGTACTGTGACATTCTTGGTGTTAGCTACGGTGACAATCTCAACTGCAACTCCCAACAGCACTTCTAAATGCTATTGTTGGTGGCCATGCATTGCAGTGCTACTTATCAAAATAAAGCACCCACACCTTAGAGGTGGTAAATAAGATATTAAAAGATGTGTAGTAAGAAGTTTGGATTGGATATCTAAGACCATTTCTGATTTAATTTCCAAATTACTTTTTTTTTCTTAATAAAGGAAAAAAAGACCATGTTGCACAAGGAAATCGGTAGAGCATAGATGACATTGAAATAGCTGATGCTATCAAGAGCCCATATTCAATAAGACAACAAAGATCACAAGAGAATCTCCAACAACAAGCATGAATGAAATGAACGTGTAGGGATAACATATCTAAATAGAATCCCTTAAAAGCAGGAATAAAGTGAATTTACACATGTAGATGATTGGCTTGCGAAAATGGGAAGGCTAATGATGTTATAGAGTGTTAATCGTTAACAAATATGAAAAGAGTACAATTCAAATACTTTGATGGTTGGCCTGTGGTTCGTTGTCCTATGGGTATGGGATTAGAATACCAGACCTTAAGTGTACAAAACCACGATGTCTAACCAAAATATCAACTTCCTTCATAATTTGTGATCTACTAATACAATTCAAATTGATACGATTAATACAAGTGATACAACATAAATGTGTGTATAACTATAAGAACATAACTTTTAACTTGGTTACATATTCATCATCATTATCCTAGTCTTGTCTCAATAAAATAGGGTCAACTACATCATCACCTTTGTTTATTTGTAGTTTCTTCAAATCATCTTAAATTGCTTTTTTTCATGTCTTTTTTGATCTTCCTTTTAATGACTTTCCTCAAAAAGTGTTGTAGTAACCTTATTTTATAAGCTCATTGTTTGATCTTCTTTGTATATGCCTAACCCATCTAAGCTATCATTCCTATAACTTATCTAAAATATAAGCCACCTCAAGTCTTCTTCTAATGTCTATATTATGCAGTTTTTCTCTTCCAGTAACATTTAACATCCATCTAAGTATTCACATTTCTAACACACTAATTTGATGTTTATGCCTCTTTTGTATTATATAGCATTCAGAATCATATAACATAGTAAGCCTAATTGCTATCTTGTACAATTTTCCCTTTAGTTTTATTAGTATTCTTTTATCACATAGAACAACACTAGTCTATCTCCATTTTCACCATCATGGCTTAATTTTGTTTCATATATCTTTATTAATTTCACCATCTAACTGGAAGATTGAGCCTAGGTAGCAAAATAAATTTAATACATACAAGTTTATGTTGCTACTTTAGAGCATCTTTTATATTGACATTTATTTATAAATTTCAATAAGCATTTTCTTAAATTAAATCATATTTTATAAATGAATAACATTCAAAATTAATTTTTATTTGAAATAAATAAGTTATTTTAAAATGTAAAACATTAAATTTACGAGTCATTCATATATCTAGGTTTGTTTAATGAATAATCCAAACGATAGGATGTTCTCATGAGAGAATATATAATCATTAGTTATTCTACTAACAAATC